>JAHKKF010529468.1:3112-16518 GCA_019740295.1 Labeo calbasu | reverse complement strand
AATGTGGCCAGCAGGCTGCGCAAATATAGCCATTAAGCCACCAACACTATATTGGCCAGTGTTTCAGTTTCTTTGTCCAACCCCTGTATATACATACACACACATCAAGATTTTTGAACAGTAAGATTTTTAATGTTTTCTAAACAATTCTCTTCTGCTCACTAAGCCTGCATTTATTTGATCCAAAATACAGCAAAAGCAGTAATATTGTGAAACATTTTTACTATTAAAAAAACTGCTTTCTATTTAAATGTTTTAAAATGTAATATATTTTTGTGATCAAAGCTAAATTTTCAGCATCATTTCTCCAGTCTTCAGTATCACATGATCCTTTAGAAATCATTCTTATATGCTGATTTTCTGTTCAAGAAACATGTATTATTATTATTATTATTTTTATTACTACTACTATTATTATTATTATCAATACTTAAAACAGTTAAGTACATTTTTTTCAGGATTCTCTGATGAATAGAAAGATCAGCATTTATCTGAATTTAAAAAGCTTTTGTAACATTATACACTATACCATTCAAAAGCTTAGAGTCAGTATAATTTTTTTTAGAATGTTACAAAAGATTTCTATTTCAGATAAATGCTGTTAACTTTATATTCATAATGAAACCTGAAAAAAATTCTACACAGCTGTTTTCAACATAATAATAATCTACATAAAGATAAGTAGAAGGGTTAGTGGTTTTCTGATCAGAAAAATAAATAGATACAAACAGACTGGTAGAGATAGATTATGAAGACTGAATAACATGTATCAATAAATCTACTTTAGAAAGTTACTAGAGTCAATTTTGAATTGACATTCAGCCACTCAACAACACAAAGTCAACATCAGCGTCAACTGTACCTTTACTAGGCTTGACTTTCTGTGGCAGGAGGTCTAGTGCAGTGAAAGGGACCGTCAGGCTGGTGGTGTGCACTACAGGCCGCTGGACATTGCCCCACAGCTGGCAGCGCAGAAGAGCAAGACCCTTCAGTGTGGCACAGCATTGCTCCTCTATTCCTGCTAAAGGCAGCAGCAGAACAAATACAGACCCCAGTAGGCCAAACAGAACAGGTCCCCAGCCCCACAGCAGAGGACCGCTGCAGGCATGCCGGAACACTGCTAGAGCTGCCATCAATCAAGAGATCCAAATGTCACAGGCCACACGTCCAACATTCTTGCAAGACAATATCTGCATGAAATGAAAAAAAAAAAGCAGGGTAAACACAAAATCGTTAAATCAGGTTTACTGTCATTTTTCTTTAATCTAATGTGAGTCAAGTGGCTCCAGCGATTTGTATCCACATTAACAACCATCGCTCATGCTGTTTCACAGTCTGAAGATGAAAATAAAATTCACTTATGGTCAAGCACAGTCGTTAACATCTTTGAAACCACCTAAACCTGTATTTGATATGTATAGCGGTCCTACATGCTGTAGCTAAACACACTGGCATTTAAGTATTATTATAATTGTAATATCTAACAAAAATATTGTAAAACAAGATTTGTCCAGCTGACATCAGAAATATCACCTTATGGTAGACAGTCCATGACAAGTCATGTTAATATTCATATATTTCTACAGAAAAACGTTTCACTAAACACTAAATCCGGCGGCAAGTTACGCACTTTATAAAATAAGACATAAATGTCAGACATACCTTACCGGTTAATGATATGTTATCCTCACTATAAATGATGGATATGCTCAGAAATGCTTCCTCTGGCGTTAGCAACGTCAACTTCCGCGAAACGGATGTGGCCTACTTGTAAGGATGATATTGATTGGTTGATTTTACTTAGTATGTGCTTACTGATTGGTCAGATGTTTGCTACACACCCATGTACAGCAACACATTTTCCAGATCGTAGAACTACATGATTGGACAAGACGCTCTATTGGATCATGTTATGTCAATATGTAATGTTCTTTACTAATAGTCAAACAAGATATTTATTTACGTATATAACAACAGCAACTTTTAAGCGTTTAATAGCGACTTTAAAAGTTGCATCTCAAAGCGCTTTACAAAAAAGATTTAAATAACAAATCAAAATAAAAACATGCATCAAAACAATTTAAGAATGGTATAATCTAAAATGTAAATAATAATAATAATAATAATTATAATAATAATGACGATTCGGAAGAACGGAGATCATGCCTTAAAACTCTTTAAACTCCACTGGTTAATCTCCGTTTTTCCGAATCGTTTTAAATTATTGTTATTATTTTTTTATTTTATTTTATGTATTTTTTTTTCTTAAATACTAAAGTCAAAATATGAAAAGCCTTGAGCCTTTTTTAAAATAATAATAAAAAAAGAAATTTGACAGGGAGCTAGTGCAAAGAATCTAATATAGGAGTGATGTGGTCACTTGTATAGGTATAATATTGGCAAAATTAATTATACGCTTTTTCTTTTTACGGTGTAAAAATAAATAAAACAAAACAAAATGCTTCCTTTTATTTTTTATTTATTTATTTATTTATTTGCTTCCTTTTATTTCAAATATTCTCATATGGCAAAGTAGAATTCAGTTTCACACTAGAGGTCAGTATTGCCTCAGTAATAAGAGTAATAAAATAAATGACAGCTCTTCTTTAAATTTCTTCAACAAAAATCTTGGAAATGGTCGACATCGCCCTTACTGCAAATACTGCATTTCAAACAAGGACTTAGAAATCTCTACAACATACCATTAATATAAGATACCGTTAATATAACATATCAATATAATATAATTCATATAATATACTATTAACCTCTATAAAAAACCTTTAATGCATAAAAGACGTATACACTGATACAGTAACTTCATATAATAATTTATTCTAGTGTAATTTGTGCTGCCATCTCATCAATACTTGACATGTTTTACTTTATTTATAAGAACATTTTCACAAGTTTAGCCAAATCTGCACTCCTACACACACATGTCAAGGGATATTAAGGAGTGTGTGCATCTGTGTGTGTTGTGGTCAAGGAGGCAATAACTGTGCAGGGTGATTTATGACTCTATATCTGCCAGATGTTAATACTAAACCCACATACACTCAATTTCATAAACACCAAGAAGAGAGACTCCATTCATATTAATCATATCATAGATCATTCACCGAGTCACTAAACCCACTAAACTTGGCATACAGATCATGTCCTTTACATACTTTGATGCATATCTGCATAAAGCAACATGTAGAGAGGCATCTAGAGATGCTATAATTGTGTTTTCACCGAAATTACATTGGGAATAATCTCAATCATGATTTTACACCAGTGCTTCATAAATTACTAAGGTCGGGCAGCCTACCTGCGGAACTAAAGTGTATGAATCACCGCACATAATGAGAGCAGTGTGCTTCATTCCTCTACAAAGCAATAAGCCTCAGGGCAGCAAAGGGAAATCTCTAATACATATTGTTGTTGATGTTATTGTTTTTTCATTTTTTGTTTTCTACATTAACATCCCTGCCTCAGGCTTAGAGGATTTCAGGGCATCATACAATGTTGCTTGTGTTACATTGCACATTACAGATCTAACAAATCATCACTGTAAACTTTGTGTATTCATATTAAATACTTCCCAACACCTCCCCCTTCATAATTATTTATAAACTAGTTTGTGTGTGATCAGCTTGCATGAGTATGTTTTGTACAGTTCATAAGAGCGCATGATCAAAGCTTTTAGTGACAGATGAGGCGAGGAGTTACCATGGAAATGCAGAGGCATGGAATATGCTTGTAGAGGAGGTCACAGAGGGGAAAGGATATGAAAAATCTGCGCTCTCTCTCTCTCTCTCTCTCTCTCTCTGTTTCATAACTCACTTACCCTACCTTTTAGTAAACCAAAAATTGTTTTTGTTTCTGCACAGATGCTTGGAGACAGTAATGATATTTCTTAATTTATTACTGCATCACCGAAAAATATGAATACTGCATAAATTTGTATATTTAACCAAATTTTCTTTCTGTTTTGCCTGCAGGGTCGTGTCCTTCCTTACTTTCTAAACTAAAACTGTCCAACAGCGACACCAGCAGGTAAAGTTACAGCAGGAGTCCGCGTCTCCACAACAGGGGGTGGTTGATGGAGAATGAATGGGGGAAAATAGTCAGGCGAGAGGAGGCAATGCCTGCATCGTGATATGATTGGATATGACTGGTTATGATCAGCTGTAACAGGTTCATACGATAAGTCCCGCCTCTTTTGTTTGTGCGCGTTCCGCGTTTGCGAATCAGTCTGAATGAACAATATAATAGAATTATTGGGAAGACTAATTTAAAAAAAATTAAGTAAACAACTCACACACTTAGATATAACCACTTTGTTACATCAAAATCAAACTTCAAACAGCCTGAAAACTTTATCTGTGGGGTTTTCAGATTGTTGAAATTAAAATTAAATCTGCACCGTTTACCAAACTCTGATGACTGATGAAAAAGAACAGCTGAACATTAGTTCATAAGTAAATACAGCCTAATGATGGCATTGTTTATATAAAAATACAATATAGCTTTTTATTCTGGTAGTTTAAGTAGTGTTTATTTAACCAAGAAAATGTGATTGAAAAATGATTTTAAAAAATGTGAGGACTTTGCATCCTCATTTCAGAGCACCACTGCACGCCAGGGGCGCAGATGGCACTAGGGACCTTACTGTCCTTACGAAAGGCGACAAATATCGATAAAACTGAGGATTAATCAGGGTAGGCTTCAGAATCAGTCGCAGGCTGACCGGCTCTAAATTCATTCTTTCCACAGGTCGGTCATTTGCGACTAACTTTCTCAGTTGGCTGCAGGAGCACATAAATTGGTCGTACTTTTTTGGCTACAACATTAATCAGTGCATGCGGATTAACTTTTATCATAGCTTGTAGTTATATGGTAACGAAAGTGGTTAACGCTGCTTGCATTATAGGCATCTACACCTTTCACCTTTTAAGAGTATAAAAAAAGGGCAGGGTGTTATATATATCAAAATAGGCTGGTCATTTTGATAGCTTCTTTATAATGCAGCAAGTCAACTGTCTTCAGTTTTTGGGCACGGGGAGTACTAGCAAGCTAATGTGCTGTTTCAGGTGTGTTTATAGACCTCAAAAATTTGTACTGTTGGTGTGCCTCCAGAAACAGAGTTACAAAACGCTGGTTTAAAAGGATCCTTATGTGCCTCAGAACCCAATATGTGTTAGATTCTTAAATAAACATAGCATGGTCTGCTCATTTCCTAAGAGTAAATCAGGCTTTTGCCTAGTGATGCAAAATCGAATCCACTTCAGACGGGTGGCTTGGAGAAGTTAGAAATGTATTCAAAAGGTTTCAGAAATGCAAATGAGTAACAGAATTATTAATAACTTAAAAATGGGAAAGTAAAACTAAGTTTCAATAAGAATGTTCGATCCAATCATTGCACAAATAAATTGCATAATGCAAACTCAATAAAAGTCATTCTTAATCAGTCCAAATCAAATTAAGTTAATATAAATCTAAGAAATCTATAAATTGTATCAATCACATAAGTCTTACAAATCTGAGAAGGTTAAGTCTATAGAAGGTCTAGGCTAGCCTGTGAACTTCAGAGCAGAAACGGAGAAGAAACCTGACCACAAGGACATAGGCCAAGTACAGACTGTACATGTCTAGTGCATAAGTGCCCATCTAGTCACACAAAAGCTCACTATGTTCAGTACATCTAGTATATGATTCTTATGAGTTGTTAATACAGAATATTATAAGAATTATGAGTTGTTAATAAGAATAATTCATAAACCTTTGCATAGTTAGTTCATAATACATAACTTCTCGTATGAGTATGCAAATTTCAAAATCCCAACACATCACCTAGTTTGTGCTTTTGCATAGTTTGGCAGCTCTAGTAAGATTAAAGAATTGGTCTTGAACAGAGTTATGAAACGCTGGTTTAAAAGGATCCTTATGTGCCTCAGAACCAAATATGTGTTAGATTCTTAAATAAACATAGCATGGTCTGCTTATTGAAATAACTGAGTTGAAGTCATCTGCTGACAGCTTGGTCCCCCCCCAGTTAAAAAAATCCCATCTGCGCCCCTGCTGCACACCACTGGCATATTTCACTCTTAAATCTGTGAAATTCTTTTAATAAATGTTGTTCATGTTTAGAAGGATGCATTAAATATATTTAGAATCCTAATAAAACCATGACTATCAGGAAACATATCCAATGTTCCATCCTAACAAACAGTGTGGGAGTGTGTTCGGAAAAATTAGTAGCTGCAAGAAAGGGAGGATAAAAAGCCAGTGTTTAATGGGTGTGTGAGAGAGACAACCCAGACAGAGAAATCGCTTGAATTATGGAATGAATTGCCCTAGGTTATCTTGGCTAATATTGCGATTTGATTTTGAGTCGATCTACTCCCACTCTGGAGTCTCATTCTACTCAAACTGTCTGGAACTCCCAGCCTGAGCAAACAAGATCAAATAAACGGAAAAACATGAGGGGAATCTATCTATCTATCTATCTATCTATCTATCTATCTATCTATCTATCTATCTATCTATGATTTTATCTGTCATCCTATCTATAGGGCAGGGTGTTATATATCAAAATAGGCTGGTCATTTTGATAGCTTCTTTATAATGCAGCAAGTCAACTGTCTTCAGTTTTTGGGCACGGGGAGTACTAGCTTATGTGTTGTTTCAGGTGTGTTTATAGACCTCAAAGATTTGTACTGTTGGTGTGCCTCCAGAAACAGAGTTACAAAACGCTGGTTTAAAAGGATCCTTATGTGCCTCAGAACCCAATATGTGTTAGATTCTTAAATAAACATAGCATGGTCTGCTCATTGCCTAAGAGTAAATCAGGCTTTTGCCTAGTGATGAAAAATCGAATCCACGTCATACGGCTGGGTTGGAGAAGTTACAAATTTATTCAAAAGGTTTCAGAAATGCAAATGAGTAACAGAATTATTCATAACCTAAAAATGAGAAAGTAAAATTAAGTTTCAATAAGAATGTTCAATCCAATCATTGCACAAATAAATTGCATAATGCAAACTCAATAAAAGTCATTCTTAATGAGTCCAAATCAAATTAAGTTAATATAAATCTAAGAAATCTATAAATTGTTTCAATCACATAAGTGTTACAAAAAGTCTTACATAAGTCTATAGAAGGTCTAGGCTAGCCTGTGAGCTTCAGAGCAGAAACGGAGAAGAAGCCGAAGTTCTTTGTCTGCGTGTGCATTTATACCCTGTATTCTCGAGGGGGTTTGAAACCACCCAAAAGAAGCAGGTTCCTGCTACGTCACCAACTAAACATACTAAGGACATATATATAAAAAGGTTCATGATGACTATATGACTCGTGATGTCTAAAAAGAACAGAATAAATATACCCTGTGGTTTTTACTCCCCAGAAGTGCCACATTTGGACATTTGGTTAATTTGGTTCAAAAATAACAGCACTATGCACAAGGACGCATGTTAGGAATTAAAACTAGACATAGCTAACCACAAGTACATAGGTCAAGTACAGACTGTACGTGTCTGTAAGTGCCAAACTAGTCACACAAAAGCTCACTATGTTCAGTACATCTAGTATGTTAATAGTTGTTAATACAGAATATTATAAGAATTATGAGTTGTTAATAAGAATAATTCATAAACATTTGCATAGTTAGTTCATAATACATTTTCTTGTATGAGTATGCAAATTTCAAAATCCCAACACATTACCTAGTTTCTGCTTTTGCATAGTTTGGCAGCTCTAGTAAGATTAAAGAATCGGTCTTGAACAGGGTTACGAAACGCTGTTTTAAAAGGATCCTTATGTGCCTCAGAACCAAATATGTGTTAGGTTCTTAAATAAACATAGCATGGTCTGCTTATTGTCTGAGAGTAAATCAGCATGAATGGCTTCAGTCTCACTATTTATGTCATTTCTGAGAAAGAGGACGACAAAAAAATAAGAAATGGAAATAGCCTTTCAAGCAGAGCTTCCAAAAGCCTGAGACCTGTAATCTGTTATGTAACAGACCTCGGAATGGCTGTATCCAAAATCACTTTGTTGTATGAGTATGCAAATTTCAAAATCCCAACACATCACCTAGTTTGTGCTTTTGCATAGTTTGGCAGCTCTAGTAAGATTACAGGATTGGTCTTGAACTTTAATGGGAAAGATGTATAAATCCTAGTTAAACAATTTAATAATTAATTTACAATGAATTTACTGTGTTGTATAGGTATAAATACGTTTTGGTCAGTTCCCCGGGTGTACAGCCATTGTGGTGTGAAAATAAATCATACAAGTCGTTAAATTTTGTTTAAAAATCTCATAAATGTATGAAGCTCCACACATGGGGTAAAAGGCTTACCTGCATGGGGTAAAAAGCACACAATATTGATACCAATACTTTATATAATATATGATATTTACCATCTGAATCTAACGATGTCATGTCAACAAATTATCTTAATTATCTTAAATTTTAATTATCTTAAAAAACAATAAAATAAAAAATAATTAAGAACTTTGTCTCAAGATATAATGAATAATTTTAGCGATTCTCATTTGCTACTTAAATCTACAACATTTTTAAAAACATTAAATATTAGATCAAGTAAGCACACAATCGACTTTGTGCTGCTGCCCACGTTTGTGTCAAAGGATTAGCCAATTTTGCACATGTATGTTGAAAAGTGGATGTTTTAGAAAGTGCTATGCCACGTTTTTTCTGCCATCTAGTGGTTTAGAGGGAAATAATATAAAAGACGCATTTGTAAGAGTCGCACTGGGCCACATGGCAGTCCATATCGTCGAGCCCTCTAATAGATGGTAAATATCTGTACGATCTGCCTCCTTTGTCATGGACTGACAACCCGAAAATTCCTCCTTCTATTTCTTATCCTTTGTTTTTTCACTAAGCCTGTGAATGAGCTCCATACGGTTCAGTGGCATTGTTTACATTCAGTGCCGTCACAAAGGCAGACTTCCGGATTGATGACGTAAAGTAAAAACACTCTGTTACGCTTGTATGCCGTGGACGAGTGTGTTGTAAAATTAATGGATGGATGATTCAGCTGCGGATGCCATCTACTGGCAAGATCGACTATCACAGTGCATTATGGGTATTCTCCAGCTGTTGAGTTTACATCGGTTGTACACTTGTTTTGCGGTGCATTGTGGGATTTAATAAATGCACTCAAGAATGTCCACTATGGTTTCAGATACTACTACAAATGGCTGTTCCCTCAAATAGTGCCCTATTTAAGGGTATAGGCGGCGATTTCGGATATAGCCAATGTCATGACTTACCAGCCAGAAGAGCTGTGCAATAATTACTTTAAAATGTATGCCCTTTTGAATTTAAAATTTCATGTTGTCAAGGCTATGGACCTGTTGTGACATGTTTTGCCTTATTTGGTCTTTTTCCTGTCCTTGTTTAGTTTAATTGATTATTCCTTGCACCTGAGTTCATAATTATTTCTTGTATTTAATTTCCTGTTTGTTTTGTCTTCCTTTGTCAGGTCAACTTGTTTGTTACTCGTTGTTTACCTGTGTCTGCTCAAGCCTCTGTTTTGGATTATCCCTTGTGTTTACCTATTAAAAGATGATTGACGTTTATTCGTACTTCCAGTGTGTTTCCTGAGACAGCGTATTATGACATGTATGCTGATAACATCAACTTAAATATTTGAATTGTATGTGTTGGCAATGAAGTGTGAGTGAAACTGGTTCAGCAAGTTAACGAGTTAAGAAGACCATACATTTAGCACTTTGGGACATATGACTTTTATAGGGCAAATAGAAATACATCCTTATTGACTTTTGACAATTTGCTTTTCATGTCTGTACAAGAAGAAACATGTTCTTCTATTCATGAAACTCATGCAAAGGAACAACTTGTCTTTCTCACATTTGCTTGGTATGTGACTAGTGACAGTATATGAAAGTTGCTCTTGGCACTGTCACCTTTGGCTTACTTAGTTGGCGACACTTAATTACTGGCAGTATTGTCGGCTTGAGTATGAGACACTATTTGAAGAAAACTGAACTGAGCTGACACTATTTTCCTGTTGAGCACTGTAAAGTTGCTTTGACACAATCTGTACTGTATGGAGAGCTATATAAATAAAGGTGACTTGACTTGACTTGACTTGAAATGCCTCAGATGTGAACAACAAAAAAGATCTTACCATTTAACTAAAAATCTGTGCGGCATTCAGAGCCCAGGACTCTGATAGTGGGTGACTCTTTTATCAGAAACATCAGTAGCAGGACTACAACAACATGGTGCTTTCCTCAAGCAACCGTCTCTGATGTGAACAAAGAACTTAATAACATTCTAATGAAGCACAAGACTGCAAATCGATTCATCATCCATGCTGGGAAGAATGATATTTGGAAAGAGCAGTCAGTGAGCTCAATGAAACACTTCGAAGACTTAAAGTTCAGTCGCCATCAGTGGAAAGGGGAACTAATATGTTTTCACGGTTGCTCGGGCTGCATACTTGGCTACAAAGAACCTGCAGTTTAAAAGGAGTCAACTTCATCAACAACTTCAGTCTTTTCTGGGCCCATAGACAACTGTTTAAACTGGATGGCCTCCACCCAAACAAACTTGGTGCAAGAGTGGTAAAGGACAATATTTTCTTCTCTCTCCATCATCCTTCAGTAGTGTGTGCCAATCCACTCAACCTGAATGGTACGCACACACCTGGACAGAGTATGAGTGACCACAGGACAGGCCTCCCCTTGCCCCTGCCTCCCCAGAGTTCTTCTGATTCCTCCACTGCTTTGGGACTGACATTGATGAGCGGTGCTGCGTGTAAAAGTTGAAATTCTTTTAACTTGATACGTTGTCTTAAAAAGACGCAAGATGCAGGCGTAACGGTCATGCATGTCCATCAAGTGTGTGTTTACATAGAAAAACAATGGAAAAGTAGCACACTGGAATGGAAAACCTGTTCTGTGAGAATGGCCCTAAGGCCTTCTTAAGTTGTACGGCTGACCCATCTAATATGCAGCCTATTACGTGCTGTGTGGACAAAAAGTAATGCCATCAAGTTAGCATTTTTAAACATTCGCTCACTAAAAAATAAATCATTTGTGATCAATGGCTTAACCACAAACAACCTAGATTTTATGTGTTTAAACAAAACATGGCTAAAAGACAGCTGCAGTGCAACAGTGCCCAATGAAACAGCCCCTTCTAACTTTAATTTCATGAGTGTCTGCAGAGCTGTTAGGAGAGGTGGACGTGTAGCTGCTCTGTTTAAAGATGCCTTTCAATGCAAGCACTACTGCCAAATCCAACATCCTTTGAAAACTTTTTTTCCAAACCTTTTTTCTACTTTTTTTTCACTCTGCTTGTTTAAAAGTCTGTTCAGGTCTACACATGCTTATTGGTATCCACACATTTATTTGTGTTGGCAATGAAGTGTGAGTGAAACTGGTTCAGCGAGTTAATGAGTTAAGAAACCCAATCATTTAGCACTTTGGGACATATGACTATTGTAGGGCAAATACAATTATATCCTTATTGACTTATGACAGTTTGCTTTTCATGTATGTGCAGAAAGAAACATGAGGTGGAGGTGTAGCTGCTCTATTGAAAGATGTCTATCAATGCAAGCAAGTGTCATTTGGTCAGTAATTATCTTTTGAATATCTAGAGATTGTGCTGAAAGGTGCTCCACACATTCTATTTATCATTATTTACAGGCCTCCAAAATACTCCCCAACCTTTGCTGAAGAGTTTACAGAACTGTTATCAATGATTTCCTCAGAGTTTAACTGTTTTGCTATTGCATGGGATTTTAATATTCACATAGATAATGCAGAAATCAATGCTACAAAGGAAATTATAACTGTTTTAAACAATTTTGACCTGATTCAGCATGTGCATGGACCCACACACAATCGTGGACACACTCTAGACTTATTCATCAGTAAGGGTCTAAACACATCTGATCACTTCTGTATTGTCTTTGATATATTGATCTTTGCTACCACTGAATCTAGATCTGTCTTTATTCAACAACAAAAACACTAGTATGCTATTTATGAAGGCTATATTTTTAACACCAAGCATTTCTGCAGACTCGTTAAGAATGTTATTGAAGACATTGCACCGGTTAAAGTCAGTAGGAAGACTGGCAGACAAAAATCACCTTTGAGAAAATCAACTGCAGTATAGAGTATGAAAAGACAAACCCCCCAAGTCAGATTTCCAGTGAAATGCTCTCCGACAGCAAATGCAATAAGTTTGCTTCCTTCTTTTCTGAGGAGATCAATAATGTCAGAAAGACGATTTGCATTATGCAGAGGTCAGACAGATAAGTTACTATGTCTGTTTTTCAAGAAATTGATAGGAACATTTTGGAAGAAATAGTATAGCACCTTACATCGTCAACCTGCTACCTTGACACGCTTCTCACATCTTTTTTCAAAAGTGTGCTTAACNGTTTAGAAGCAGATCTCTTAGAAGTGGTGAACACCTCACTTCTTTCTGGGACTTTTCCAAACTCCCTGAAAACTGCAGTTGATAAGCCCCTCCTGAAAAAGAGCAATCTTGAAAACACCATTTTGAGCAACAATAGACCAATATCAAATCTTCCTTTTATAGGCATGATTATTGAACAGGTTTTCATCAAGTTTGCTGATGACACAGTGGTGGTAGGTCTCATCAGCAACAATGATAAAACACCCTACAGAGAGAAAGTGGCGCAACTGGTTGAACGTTGTGGTGCTAACAACCTCATCACATCACAGAGGATCTCACCTGGACCATCAACACCATGTCACTCTCCAAGAAGGCACAACAGCGCCTACACTTTCTCCGCCGGCTGAAAAGAGCAAGTCTCCCTCCACCCATCCCCACCACATTCTACAGGGAACCACTGAGAGTGTGCTGACCAGCTGCATCACTGTCTGGTACGGGAACTGCAGTGCTGCTGACCGCAAGACCCTACAACGGACAGTGAACACAGCCGCAAAGATCGCCGGTACCCCTCTCCCCTCCCTTCTGGACATTTTCCTTGCACAATGCTCCGGTAAAGCCACCAGTATCGTGAAGGGCCCCACCCATCACTCCCATCATCTCTTCACGCTCCTGCCATCAGGAAGACGCTACAAGAGCATCAGGACCCGCTCTGCAAGACTGCTCAACAGCTTTTTCCCCCAGGCTGTGAGAGCCCTCATTTCCAACCACCTCACCCCCCTCTGAAACCTTATCCACAATGTAAACTGTTGAAAAACTCAAAACACAGTGCAATTCTAGGTGTGCTACACACAGGTGAGTGGTAACGCATTCTTTATCTCTATATGCATCAGACACTTTCCTATAAACACTACATGTTACACAGAAAACATTGTGCACCTCTGAGTGTGCTACATACAGGTGAGTGGGCTAGACAAACCACCTGTAG
>JAHKKF010529466.1:0-13951 GCA_019740295.1 Labeo calbasu | reverse complement strand
ATACTTAAATTACTTAATTTATATAATAATTTGTATTTGTATAAATTGTATTTAATTGTGTAATTTGTATAATTTTTATATTATATAATTATATATGTATATAATTTATATATATAATATATATAATTAAAAAAATTAACTATATTTACATTTATATTTAATAATTAATATTTGTTTTTGTTGGTTTTTTTTTTTACTTTTTTTTCTCTTTTCGTTTTTTTTTTCTTTTTTTTTCANTTTGTTTTTGTTGTTTTTTTTTTACTTTTTTTTCTCTTTTCGTTTTTTTTTTCTTTTTTTTTAGTGTTAATGCTACAGGATTTTGCAATTAAATGACAGGAAGTTGATAACCAATACGTTACTTACTAATCAAACTTTTGTAATTATCTAAGAGTTATATATATTTATATATATATATATACACACATATATGACTTACTGTGCATTAATTTCTTGTTTTATTTGCATTAATTAAATTTAATGTCTTTCACGGCAGCAAAAAGCACCATGAAATTCATAAAGACTTGGAAAGATGCTGTGATACGTTCTCTAAATTAGCTCCAAAATGGCACCTTAATGCGCTTAGTTATAAAAAAGCCTCCCTGATGTCGGTGTAGGTGCTGATACTGCATCAATTATTTATTTCACATTCGATTGAAAAGCATCAGGCAAATTCATTAACGTATGCAAATGATCACAATTGCAATTATCTTCATATCTTGATAAGTAAGGAAATCAAAACCTCGGCACAATTTGAATCCCACCGTGCCTCAACTTACACTCTGCATTCAAACCAATCAAGCTTCATCTGCATATTCCTAATTAACCATGCATATTCACATGCCAATTAGAGGGTCTGAGAAAAAAAAGCCTCTTAGTCAACAGGCATTATCCTCTATCAGAAAAAGTTTGCAGGTGTATGAATTGCTATGCTGCTTCTGTCATGGAAAAAGTGTTTATACTCACTAATTAATCATATTAACACATGCAAATGAGTGTAATTGCCTGAGTTTCCATGCCTCACGCTGTGAAAAAGTGGGAAAGAGAAGAGTGTGGATATTTTTACCAGCTAACAACTAAGAACATTTAGAAACGCTTTGTTTTCCTCTCACAACTTCTGAATCTGAATATCACACATGGCTGCTGTCTTCTATATCAAAACATTCACTTATTCAACATTTTCACGCATTTTCAATGCTTGCCGTAATACAACCGAGTACAACATGCTCTCAAACAATGTTTTCGTTGGTTCTAGAGCAACATTCTATCAGCCAATCAGATTTTGAGGTTTGGTTTAGAGAATGAGATCAGACACTTTTTTTATACATATATCATTGTGGCGGGAGGAGCAAACGACAGACACAGTGGGTGTGATGTCAGGCCTTGGAGAGGCTTTTATTTAACAAAATAAACAAAAGTGTCCAAAAAGGGGGAATAAGGTGTCCAAAATAAACAGTGGATATGGTGTCCTTGTCGTGCTGGGGGTTCCATGAAGGAGGGGCAGTGTTCGAAAGGGAAGGGTCCAGGTAAGGGGCGGAGTCCGGCGGCTGCATGCGCTCCTCTCTCAGGTTTACGGCTTTAGGGGCGGCGGCTTTCTTCAGGAGCTATGTCCTCCTTGGCTCACGGCACTTCTGGGGGATTCAACGGCCCGGCATCCTCGCTTGTCAGCCGTCTAACGGGTCCGGCAGCTTGTCGCTTACGCAGTGCTTGATCCCCTCAACAGTCCCTACCTGGACCAAAGAGGACACCAGCGTGTATGCACGGGGAAGAGACCAGTCTCCCGAGGAGAGGCGTGCTCTGCATTTCAACAGCGGCGGTGATGAGGCTTCATTTGTGTCAGGTGTGCCTCATCCCAGGCTGCCAGACCTGGCTGTTTCGCCGCCCTTCCTCTCGCACACGCCCACTCCCATTGAGAGTCTGGTGAAGGGCGGCGATTATCGTACGGGGTGACGATGATAAGCAGGGGGAACACAATCATGTTTAGGGATAGGGCTAAGAATGATTATTATAACAATTGTAGGTTTAAACAATTGCTTCACAATTGCAGCAGCATTTTTTAAATTTTAGGAGCACCTTCTAATCAATAATCAAAAATTAGCCTTCCCATTACCAGGTGATATAATCTCCTTAAAGGGGTCATCGCACAAGTTGATATGATTCTTTAGGGTCTTAATAAAAAGTCTATAATATACTTTGGTTAAAAATTCTCAATCTGTAAAACAACACCCTTTTTTCCTTGTCAAGATGAGCTCTGCAAAAATCATCTCATTCTGATGGATTGTTCCTTTAAATGCAAATGAGCTCTGCTCACCCCGCCCCTCTCTTCTCTCTGTGGAGTGACGAGCCTGTTTACATTAGCCGCGTTTAGCTAAACGCTAAACTTGCTAACTAGCACATTATTAGGAAAGGCGATCACAAAGATTTATTAAAAAAAACCTTATACTCACTTCTGCTGTAGGTGAAGCTGGATCACGAATGATTTGCGCGAACATAGATGCGTTTATGTAGATCGGGAGGCTCATTCCCTTCACAAACAAACGTAATCCACTGCATCCTCAGTGGTTCAGATGTCGAGAGTAAACGACCACTATGTTCATTCGGAGATATTCTTGTCTAACTTACATCCCTGCTCCAGCTTCGAAACAATGGATGTCGGACTGTTACAGCTGATCTGAGGTAAAACGCACATGTCAATCAACTACGGTGGGAGCGGCCTCTGTGGGTGTGACGACACACTGACAGGCATCTAAGAATGGCTCGATTTGAAAAAGGGGATATTATTTTTACAGATTAATTAAAGGAGAAGTCCACTTCCAAAACAACGATTTACAAATAATTTACTCACCCCCTCGTCATCCACAATGCTCATGTCTTTCTTTCTTCAGTCATAAAGAAATTATGTTTTTTAAGGAAAACATTTCAGGATTTTTCTCCATATAATGGACTGATATGGTGCCCTGATTTTGAACTTCCAAAATGCAGTTTAAATGCGGCTTCAAACGAGCCCAAATGTGGTTGTAAACGATCCCAGCCAAGAAAGAAGGGTCTTATCTAGCGTAACGATCTGTTATTTTAATAAAAATAATGCAATTAATATACTTTTTAATGCCAAACGCTCGTCTTGTCTTACTCCGCTTGGCTTTTTGTTCCTGTTCATGACAGTTAGTGTATGTCGAAAAACTCCCATCTCACGTTCTCCCTCAACTTCAAAATCGTCCTATATCACTGTTTTACCTTTTTTTGTTGAGGGTCTTTGATCTTCTTTGCATGTTCACTTTGCAAAGACTGGGTCAGTACTTCTGCAGTGATGTAGGATGATTTTGAAATGATTTTTGAAGTTGAGGGAGAAAATACGAGTGGAGTTTTTCGACATACCCTAACTGTCATGAGTCAGAATACACAGAGTTGAAGTACTGCAAGGCAAGACGAGCGTTTGAGAACAAAAAGTATTTAAATAGTATTTTTTTAATGTAAATAACTGATCCTTTCGCTACATAAGACCCTTCTTCCTCAGCTGGGATTGTTTACAACTGCATTTGGGATCGTTTGAAGTCGCATTTAAACTGCATTTTAGAAGTTCAAACTCGGGGCACCATATCAGTCCATTATATGAAGAAAAAAGCTGAAATGTTTTCCCCAAAAAACATAATTTCTTTACGACTGAAGAAAGAAAGACATGAACATCTTGGATGACAAGGGGGTGAGTACATTATCTGTAAATTTTTGTTTTGGAAGTAAACTTCACCTTTAAACACAGAGTCGCACACATTAGTTTTTAGTCGCAAATGTGACTGAAATGGTCGCACTGTAGAGCCCTGCTTCAGGAACAACAAAGTGCTGGGTAGTAACTGATTACATAATTACATGTAATCTGGATTATGTAATCAGATTACAAAAATGTATTACCTGTTATTAGATTATATGTTTTTAAACAGACTACAGTTACATTTTTGATTACATGTTATTAACAAGATCAGTTGACAGAATTTATTTGAAACGGCCTGCAACATTAAACACTGCCAAAACCAGAGTAGCTTGAAGAAGCTTGAGAAGTAGATATGATGACATACTATACTTCTGTAAATGAATAAATATCTGTAATTTATGTCTGAGCAGTAAAATGTGTATATGAAGAGTTCAGATGCAAAACCATCTAGAAGCCATCTCGGTCAAAAATGAGTAAATGTCCATCAAATACTTTTACTTCAAACTCGCTAAATTCCAGCCTCAGCCCCATCAGAAGTACCAGTACTTACATAGAAACCTATACAAAGTAGCCAGAAAGAAAATAAGATGGGAGTTTTTCGAGATAGTCTTGAACCGGATTACAGAGATTTCACACAGAGCTAGACAAGACAAGCATTTGAGGTGAAAAAGTATATAAATTGTCAATTTGTTTAGAAAATATGGGCACCATAGAAGTCCACTATATGGAGAGAAATCCTGAAATGTTTTCCTCAAAAAACATAATTTCTTTACGACTGAAGAAAGGAAGACATGAACATCTTGGATGACAAGGGGGTGATTAAATTCTCTGTAATTTTTTGTTCTGGAAGTGAACTCCTTTAATATGAAAATAAATTTATTTTGGATGTGTTTTTGCTATTTAATCATACTCGAGATTCACAACCATGTGCAAACCGCACCTAGAACTAATTAAACTCATTAATAACACTGGAGCCTCAACTCATTTTCCCTTCCTTTCTTTCATTCCAACAAATCTCTTTTATTAAATACTGTAATGATGTGCAATGAGTGCTTAAGTTTCCCTATTAAATTCTTGTGAAGAGGTGTATTAGTGTTCCCTTACTCCCCATGTCCTTCATAGCATCCTTCGAACTGAACAGAACATACTTTTATAACAGTTGTGAAGTAAGATCTTTATCAAATACAGTACTTACTCTGGTAGTGCTCAACTTAGAAAATGTCAGAACATGTATGCTAACCGCTAGCTCCAACCAATCTTATAGCATCCTCTCTTTTTTTAACCTTTTCTCCTTTAATTAGTAAGGACACATAATCGAAGATGACAGTAAATGATGTGTAAACATGAAATGACATACTGTGATTCCCTTCATTAGCGCTATGTGTCAGAACATGCATGCTAAATGCTAAGCCATGTCTAATATAAACCTTAGTCTTCTTTGTATTTGACTTTGCCATCACTTATAGTGATAGTATAGAGAATATATATATATGCTTACTGCTCACTCACAGCTGTTAATAATAGTATACACAGGACAGGTAATGATGCGGAAACGGCAAATGACATAAAGAAAATTCACGTTCACTGCATGGAGTGCTGCCACAATGGCGTATTTTTGTAGGCCAAAACATTAGGATTTTTTCCATTGGCTTTGGATTATTTCAGAAAGTAAGATCTGTGACTAACAAAAGTCTTACACATTTTGATCATCAAATGAACTCAACATCTAAGCCTAATTTTGAGATCTAAATACAATCAGCAGAGGCAAAAAGCTTATTTTTATTCTTGAATTGCATTGTTTTAGGCTACAAGCAAGCTACACCACAGTTACATGACTTAAACGTCAACTTTCAGTCTTTATTTAAAAAATGTTTCCCTGAAAGTTCAAAGGGGTCATCAGATGCCCATTTTCCACAAGTTGATATGATTCTTTAGGGTCTTAATGAGAAGTCTATAATATACTTTGGTTAAAATTTCTTAGTGCTAGTGTAAAAACACCCTTTTTACCTTGTCAAAATCAGCCCTGTTCAGAGCGAACCATTCTATTGTATGTTCCTTTAAATGCTAATGAGCTCTGCTCGGCCCGCCCCTCTCTTCTGTGGGGTGAAGAGAAGTACTTTACTTTGCTAACTAGCAAATTATTAGGAAAAGTGATTTGCAAAGATGCATAAAAAACCCTTTTACTCACTTCTGCTGTAGGTGAAGCTGGTTCACAGATGATTCACGCAAACATAGACGCATTTATGTAGATTGCCGGGCGATCTATCCTTCAAAAACTAAAGTAAGGTTAATCCTCTGTGTCTTCAGCAGCTCAGATTTAGGGAGTAAATGGCGACTACTATGTTTATTATTACATCCAACAACAAAACACTTCAATCGAACAATCTGAAACATTCTTGTCTTCCCCTGCACCAGCGTCGAAACAATGGTGGTTGGACTATTACAGCTCACTCAGGCCAAGTCTAAGGTAAGATGGCCGTGTCAATCAACTAACGTGGGAGTGGCTTTGGTAGGTGTGACGTCACACTGACAAGAAGCTGAGAACGGCTTGATTTGAAAAAGGCGATATTACTTATAAAGATTTTAAAAAATGCCACTGCATGGATTTTTATCTTTATAGGGTGGTTGTGTACACACACTGCCAACACACATTAATGTTCAAACAACATGTAAAAGTGAGTTTTGCATTTGATGACCCCTTTAAGTTAGAATAATTCACAAGAGCATGTTGTGAACACAACAAGACTGTGAAAGCCAACTTAGTGAGTAAATGAGTTTACGTGTTCAGTGTGATGATGAATGTCCCTAAAACCTCTGCAGGCCTATTTAGCCACTTGTTGGCAACTGCCTTTTTCAACAAAGTGAGGTATTATTGTGTATTTAATGCTGTAGAATAAAATATGATTTATACAGTACCTTATTTCAAGTATTTAAACAAAAACATATTCCTAAAACCGCCTAGGATGATGATTGATGATGGAAGTAGAAGTGCTAAAATACTAGCTTGCTCATGGGACTCCTGCTGCATTCTATGAGCATTATGTATTAAAGGATTAGTTAACTCCTGAATTAAAATTTCCTGATAATTTACTGACCCCATGTCATCCAAGAAAACATTCCAGGATATTTCTCCATATAGTGGACTTCAATGGGGATCAACGGGTTGAAGGGTCAAACTGCAGTTTCAATGCAACTTCAAAAAGGCTCTACACGATCCCAGCTGAGGAATAAGGGTTATCTAGCAAAACAATCTGTCATTTTATTAAAAAAAAAAAAGAGAGATACTTTTAACCACAAATGCTTGTCTTGCACTAGCTCTGGATGTGCTTCATGCATTACTTAATCACATTGAAAAGGTCACATGTGGTTAGTTGCTCATCTGTGTACTTCAGTTCAAAAAGGTAGGGTTGTTTTACCCTTTCTTTGCTCATTCACTTTGTAAACACCGGGTCGGTACTTACACCTTTGTAATATGTGACCTTTCCAACGTGATAAGGAAATGCGTAAAGTTGTGGACGCAGAGCTAGTGCAAGACAAGCATTTGTGGTTAAAAAGTAGAACTTTTAATTTTTTTCAGAAAATGGCTGATCTTTTTGCTAGGTAAGACCCTTATTCCTCGGCTGGGATCATGCAGAGCCCTTTGAAGCTGCATTGAATGCAGTTTAGTCCTCATTACAGTTCACTATATGGAGAAAAATCCTGGAATGTTTTCCTCAAAAACCTTCATTTCTATTCGACCGAAAAAAGAAAGACATGAACATATTGGGTGACATGTGGGTGAGTAAATTCTCAGTAAATTTTAATTCCTTTAACATGTATGCCAACAGCTAAATAAGCCATATCTCAGCATTCTCTCTCTCTCTTTTTAAAGCAGTGTGTAAACAGGAAGTTATGTAAGCTCACACTGCACGGGCCTCATAATGCAACATGCAGCCACAGCCTTGCTAAACCTCGGCACATTCTCCTTTTTTTATCTTTCTGCCACTTTTATTGATACTGACAATATAGGACAGGAAATGTAACACAAAATGGCATGAGCTCCACTTAAACTCACGTCTTTAGCATCATAGCATTGTTGTAGCATGCATGTTAATGGCTAAACCTCAGAGTACAGATCTGCATGATTTTCATTTTTTAAGTCTCCCTCCTGCTAAAAATAAGCAAGCTTTCTTTCACTTCCCGCATGCACATGTTGGAACATGCGTGCTAAGCACTAACCGCTAGTATTTTGTTTGTATATTGACAGTAATAACCAGGTAACAGGTATGGAAGCGTGCACCGCAGCTCAGCATGTCACTCACTAACCGCTAGGCCACAGCTCTGACAGATATCGGAGCATTCAGTAGTCTGGTTTCTTGTGTCTCACCGAGTCTCAACGTTTTGACAAAAAGTACACCCAGATTAGACTCTTTGCTTCGTGATCCTACACGTAATATCAACTCATTAGACTTTCATATCACAGGAGGGTGCGGTCGGTTGTCGCGAGCTCCCTCAGGTCTCCATCAGATCACTTTCTAGAACATGTCTCCTCAGTGTTAGCTAGTAATGAGCCACTTGTGCAGTGAATCAGTAGGGCCTCTGCGACAGAGAGACAGACTTGACAACTGTGAACTTCCCAGAGCAGAGAATGTCAGAGAAGGAGAGAGGCAGGGTGAAAAAAAGCAGGCTCCTCGCCCAATCAGAGCGCTTTGAATAATTAAGGCGATCGGCTTAATTAGCTCAATTACGTTAATTTGACCACGGAACATGGCCATATGGTGAAAGGAAACAAAAGAGGGGGGAACTAATTAAAAGTAAAATAATGAGGATTTTAATTAAGCTTTTCCCCAGACGTCAGTGAGAGGGGATCTGGTGCAGGAGAGAGTAATTAAAGTAGTGTAGCGCTGGCAACATTTCTCTCTCTCTCTCTCTACTTCTCTTTCTCTCCCTCACTTTTTCACTCACTCTCTCAGAACTGTGAGGGCTCAATCGGTCTAATTAAATCTGTAAATAAATTAGCTACATGGAAGCCTGCTTGAGTTGACACCCCACCCCCAACACAAACACTCACCCACACGCCTCTCCTATCTTTATCTCCATAGCATGACTTGCGGGTGGGGCGGAGGTCTACCTCAGATTTGTTTCCGACTAAATATCGCTTGCGAAACTTGTGGAAGCTGTTTGCACTGTGTATTTTACTTACTTTTTGAAGGAGATGACATACTCATTTACTATGTTTTTACAGTAGTAGCTGTGGTATTTTGGAATAAAAAGGGTTAATATGGTACATTTTCTTAGGATATTTTTACACAAGGAAATATATGCAAAATACGCCTTTTTCCTCATGACTGTCAGCTTTCTTTTCTTTAGCATATTTGTTTTCCTAATTTGCAATTCAGGCTCACTGGAAAAACGTGCCTGTGGCAGCATTTCTGCAAAATGATATTTTGCAGCACTTTGAAAGTGTGAGGTCCAATGAGTGTCTGCAAAAGCATGTTCAGTTTTATCCAAAACAAATGAACATGGCAATGTTGTATTACATTGGTTGATAGATGTATCACAGTAGGTCGGAATTGAAATGTCCGGTTGTTTTGGTACTTAAAGAGGTGCTATTATGCTATTTCACTTTTTGAACTTTAGTGTGTGGTGTGTATCTTTGGGCATAAAAAAGATCTACAAAGTTACAAATCTCAAAGTCCACTCTAAAAGGAGACATTTCGTTTTTAAAAAATCCCTTTTCAAGAACTACAACAAACGGCTACTTTGGACTACAACGTTTGTTTCCCGCATGCAATGATGTTGCAACGCGGTCCATTAAAATATCATTAAATTAAATCCCGCCCACGGAAATTTAAATTGTTGGGGGGTGTGTAGAGAAAAGGTGGGGAATTAGCCTAACTTTAGCGATGCAGCGTGGAGAACCGCTTTCAGGTATAAACACAAGAATTGACTAGAGTGGCCGCTTCAGAGCAGTAGCGCTCCGCAGACGTGTGCAGTACAGGGGGTCGAAACACATGCCGAAGCCGCGATCTACTCTGGTTGCCGCGTTGGAGCCGTAACGTGCCACAGACGTGTGCAGTGTGTGTAGTAAGAGATTTATTCATCATACAGTGTAGATAGCTTTACTTATAATGCGAGTGTTTTTTAAAATGCATAAACTTGCACTAGACTAGGCTAGGCTAATCAGTGATGATGTTCTTTGATAATGTTAGGCTGCTTTTAGCCTTATGCTGGAGCTGGTTTCGGGCAGTGAAATTAAGTATGTAAATAATTAAATACATTAGCACAATAATATCATGTATTGGCGATTTTGCAGGCTGACGATAGGACCCAACACTGCTGTAGTGTATTATTTACTCACCCTCCATGCATCCTGGGTGTATATGACTTCCTTATATCAGACGAATGCAATCAGAGTTATATTAAAATTTATCCTGGCACTTCCAAGCTTTAGAATGGCATAGACGAGTGTTTATCCTCATCAGTCCAAAACAAGTCTAATAATATGCATCCATCCATAATAAAAAGTGCCTCACACGGCTCCGGGGGATTAATAAAGGCCTTCTGTAGTGAATTGATGCGTTTTTGTAAGAAAAATATTTAAAACCTAAGAATCACTTTACTCTAGCTTGCGCTAACAGTTGTACATGGAACTTGCTTCTTTGACAAGGGGCGTGACAGTACTGAAACACCGTCTAAGCTGTTCGCCAATCGCAATGCAGTGGGACAGGTAACCAATCACAACACATTTTTTTTTTCGGAAGGCGGCCCTTCATTAAACCCGGAACTAATCAAGCCTTTTGTGCCAGGCTGGGAGAAATGTATTGTAATAATGTAAATTATATTAAAAATAATGTGTTTTTTGAACCACCAAGCATGAGAGCATGTTCTAGTACACCCCCAAAACAAAATCAAGACTTTGTAAAAGAGCATAATAGGATCCCTTTAAATGATATTGATAGTAACTGATAGTATTAACAAAAGCAAATGTGAGATACAAACACATTTGCTGAAGCAACCATGCAATTTTTGCTTGCTTCTGTAACTTTTAAGCACTTTCATTGTAACTTGTATTTCACAAGACTTGTACATTGTAAGTGCAATGCAAGTTTACCACATCAGAAAAGCCAAATATAGATCTGGTTATGCAATGAAAATGTCAAAATGTATTAATTTACAAATCATGCATATGGTAAAAGTGTTTTAAGGAACTGCATAAAAAAAAAAAACTTTCTTAATCAGTAATCTGTCTGGTAAACATGCAGTCACATAACCGACAAAATGTGTGGGGAAATCCTTAAGCAAATATCCAGATTTTGTGGATTTCTATTAAAATGTTTGGATTTCGTCTGTGAAAAGTATCCAAAAACAAAATAGCCAAACCACATGAATGGAGCAGCAGGCTTTGAAGATTTTTTTGTAGACAAAATCCAATAATTTCAATAGGAATAGTGAATCTAAAATCTTGCGGGATCTAAAATCTTGCATAAGAGTAAAAGATTTCCCTACACAGTTTTCACTAATGTGACTGCATGTTTACAGATCATTGATTAATAAAGATTTATTTTTATGCAGTTCCTTGCATTTTAGTTTGCCTCTGTAAGTCTTAATGCACTTTTATCAAAACTTCCATAGGACTTGTATAATGTAAGTGCATTGCTGCACTATTGAGCAACACTGATAAAAATTATTTTTTGGTGAAGTAAATAATGCAGAAAAACAAATGTAATTTCTACATTAAATAATTTAGTCCAGGCAAGAATTACAAAAAAGAGTACATTCAATATTATTACTCAATTTAAGCGCGTAGAATTTAAAGTTTAAATTTCTAAGTATATTTTACTTTTTTTTTTTTATTTATTTAACCTTATTTATTTATTTTTTTACAAAGATTGTTTAAGTAAATATCATGATCCTGTTGCTCCCATCATGCACTTGGGCATGAATAATTAATAAGGTTAATTTTTTCGCTGTTTTCAAGATGTATTTACACCGTTTTATGGTTGCTTTTGTTGTTAGGTTTAGGAACTTGCTGTTTTGTGACATCTAGCGTACATCTGCTACTCAAAATGATTCATACTCAAACACTATTCACTGATTGTTACTGTCATTGTGATTCATGTGCCAAGTATTGAGGTCTCTGTGTTCATTTGGTTAGTAAATACATTGAGTCAACATATTACCTTAAAAAGAATAAGGTGTTGTCTATATGTACATATATACATGATTGTAAGTGACTTTAATAGCATGCTTTTTTCCAGTGCTACATCGATTGAGTAAATGTTATTAGCTGTGACTGAATGAAATGTACTTGAGTATTGCAGATTTAACTTAAATCTTTATTAATCAATGATGTGTCTGGTAAACATGCAGTTGCATTAGTGAAATCTGTGTGGGGTAATCCTTAAGTGAGAATTCAGATTCTGTGGATTTCTATTGAAATGTTTGGGTTTTGCCTGTAAGAAGTAGCCAAACAAAAAATAGCCAAACGACATTTTATGGAGCAGTAAACTTTGAGGGAATTTTGTGTAAGGGTGAAGGATTTTCCCTCACAGATTTCACTAATGTGACTGCATGTTTACAGATTTTTGATTAATAAATATTTATTTTAATGCAGCTCCTTGCATTTTAGCTTGATTCTGTAAGTCTTTAAGCACTTTTATCATAACTTGTGTCTCACAGGACTCACTGTAAGTGGAATTCCGTGCCAGGTGTGCAACTGAGCTAGTTTACCACATCCGAAAAGCCATATATGGAGCTGGTTATGTGATGCAAATGTCAAAATATATTAATTTACAAAACATGCACTATGGTAAAAACATTTGGAGGTCATAACATAGCATTGTGCAAGGAAGTGCATAAAATAATTCTTTATTAATCAATAAACGTTAGCGAAACAAAAATTTCAGATTGCGTAGATACCTGCTGAATTGACTGGATTTTATCTACAAAAATTCCCTGAAAGTTTTCTGCTCCAATATCATTGTTTGGCTGTGTTTTTTTTTGTTGTTGTTGTTGGTTACTCTTTATATGCGAAATCCAAACATTTCAATAGAAATCCATCACATCTGGATTTTCGCTTAAAGGAGAAGTCCACTTCCAGAACAACAATTTACAAATAATGTACTCACCCCCTTGTCATCCAAGATGTTCATGTCTTTCTTCAGTCATAAAGAAATTATGTTTTTTAAAGGAAAACATTTCAGCATTTTTCTCCATATAATGAATTCATATGGTGCCCCGAGTTTGAACTTCCAAAATACAGTTTAAATGCAGCTTCAAACGATCCCAAATGTGATTGTAAATGATCCCAGCCGAGGAAGGGTCTAATCTAGCGAAATGATTGGTTATTTTCAAAAAAATAATACAGTTTGTATACTTTTTAATGCCGAACGCTCGTCTTGTCTTACTCTGCCTGGACTTTTTTTGTTCCGGTTCATGACAGTTAAGATATGTCAAAAAACTCCCATCTCATGTTCTCCTTCTACTTCAAAATCGTCCTATATCGCTGTTTTACCTTTTTTGTTGAGGGCGTTTGATCTTCTTTGCATGTTCACTTTGCAAAGACTGGGTCAGTACTATTGCAGCGATGTAGGATGATTTTGAAATGATTTTTGAAGTTAAGTCAGAATACACAGAGTTTAGAGAGAATAAGGCAAGACGAGCGTTTGACATTAAAAAGTATTTAAATTGTGTTTTTAAAATGTAAATAACCAATCGTTTCGCTAGATAAGACCCTTCTTCCTTGACTGGGATCGTTTACAAATGCATCTGGGATCGTTTGAAGCCGCATTTAAACTGCATTTTGAAAGTACAAAATCGGGGCACCATATCAGTGCATTATATGGAGAAAAATGCTGACATGTTTTCCTCTAAAAACATAATTTCTTTACGACTGAAGAAAGAAAGACATGAACATCTTGGATGACAAGGGGGTGAGTACATCATATGTGAATCTTTGTTTTGGAAGTGGACTTCTCCTTTAAGGGTGAAGGATTTCCCCACAGAAATTTTGCAAACAGGTTCATGTTGATTACGTAGATTTGTCGCAATGACCAACAAAAAGCTGACTGGTTTGAAAATGACTTCTGTGTGAAGTGTGCTTCATATTCTATTGACAATGGTCTTTTTTAGCCTGCAAAATCTCAGTACTGTGACTGTACCTTGAACCTTAAAGGGGTCATCGGATGCAAAGTTCACTTTTACATGTTGTCTGAACAAATCTACCCTATAATGATAAAAATCCATGCAGTGTTTTTTAATTAATCT
>JAHKKF010529465.1:3264-29982 GCA_019740295.1 Labeo calbasu | reverse complement strand
TTTTATTTTGAATATATTTTAAAATGCAATTTATTCCTGTGATCAAAGCTGAATTTTCAGCATCATTACTCCAGTCTTCAGTGTCACATGATCCTTTAGAAATCATTCTAATATTTTGATTTGCTGCTCAAGAAACATTTCTGATTATTATCAATTTTGAAAACAGTTTGAAAACAGCCGAATATCTTTGTGGAAAGAGTGACATTTTATTTTTCAGGATTTTTTTAATAGAAAGTTTGAAAGAACAAATTTATTTGAAATCTTTTGCAACATTACAAATGCCACTTTTGATCAATTTAATGTGCCCTTCCTGAATAAAACTATTAATTACTATTAAATACATAAACTTTTATTTACCTCAAAAGGTGTATATTTGAATAAATTACCAATCACAAAAACCTTTCTGACCTTGTCACTTTAGATACAACGTGCAGATTGTTCATATTTAATAAGATCTGCATATCTTAAAAAGCTTAAATGAACAGCAATACAATAAAATCTCATTTCACAGAACAAATAATCACTTTGATGGAACGTATTGACCAGCCCTGGTTTCTTCTGTCATTCTCACATTGATGCTTTTGCATGGCCTCACTTTGAGCTCCAAAAGCAAGTCATTCTGACTCAATCGGATCCGGAGCAATGAAGCTTTGATCTTCATGTCCACCTGCATCTGTCCTTTAATGTCAGAGGTAAGGAGAAATAATAATGCGATCCTTGATGTACTTCCTCTGTAAATAGTGAGTGGCCAGAGCGTTTTATTTGCACTCAGTTTTGAGGTGGAGATTAGACTGTATTCCGAGCATTATAACTCCATTCATCCGTCCTCAAATGCTTCTCATTTTCAGTAGACCTCATCAGAACTTCAAAGTCCAACTCATGAATGACAATCCTGTCTGAAAGTAATGCAACTCCATCCCAAATCCCTTCACAAGAAACTGAAGATTACGTGCAAAACACTCTGAGCTTGGATCAAAAATTCACATCTTTTTTTCTTTCTGGTGGTCTGTTTTAGACAAGAAGACAGCAGTGTACTGTCGAGTGATGTTTTTTTCAGAGCTGAATGTCTAAACTATGTCTATATTCCAGTTTGCATACTTCTACTATTCACCTGATGTTTGTACTTCACTGGGAAAAGTTTTGAGTACCAAACAAAAATAAACACTGCCATGCATCATATTTGCTAAACGAAATATGTGTTTCTTACTAATTTTGGGCTGCTGATTCCAAAAACGGGTGTCAGTTTTGCTTAAGCATGTCACACATTTTCACAAAATATAAAATGTATTGCAAATTATAAAAAATTGTAAAGATACAAAATATAAAAAATTGCAATTAGAGAGCTAATTGCAAACCACCAGACACTTCGGAAGCAAAATTAGTCACTGAATTTGATAGACTTTCAGGTTTTGTTGTCATTTCACTTTATTTTAAAGTAGTACTTTCTCTGTAAAAAAAAAAACAAAAAACAAAAAAAAACACAAATTGTTGAGTCAACTTAAAATAATTTGTTACCCTGCAGCCTTAAAATTTTAAGTTCAGTCAACTTGAAATGTTAAGTTATACTAAGTCAAAAAAAACTTGACGAAAGTAGTTGACGAAACAAACAATTTGGTTTGTTAAACTTAAAGGCTGAGCTTGTTACCCAGCTGCCTTAAAATTTTAAGTTGAATGAACTCAAATATCTATGTTGTCATTTAGTATTTCAAGTTGACTAAACTTTTCTGAGTTGACTAAATTTAACATTTTAAGGCAGCCAGGTAACAAATTATTTTAAGTTGAATCAACAAATTGTTTTTTACAGTGTAGCAGCAAATAAATAGATATCCAAGAGCAGAACTGTGTATTCTATTATGTCAGTCAAATAATCAGTATTTTACTATTAGTGTTTTAACCGATGCTAAATGGCACATGAAAACATAAACTGGATGGTCACAATTTTATTAAAAAAAAAAAAAAAAAAAATTCTGAAATTTTGAGTTACAGCTAGGAGTTGCAAGACTGCAATTATAAAGTATAAACGCAGACTATTTTTTTGCCTCTTCGGCGTAATGACGTTTTATGTCCCCGACAACATCTGCAGTCTGATTTAGACACTTGTTAGAAAATAAAAAAGAGGTTCTGATGTATTTTATGTCATAGAATAAACCAAAAGCCTATTCAAAAAACCGCTTTGACTTCTGGACAGTGGAACTGAAGTGCTAAAATGCAACCTGTTTCTGAATTTTTTCCTACAATTTACATCATCCCTACAGGACTCTTGGCTCAAAAGTCTATTATTTTACTGTCATTAAGGCCAGTGTATGTTCAACATGTGCTATTCCTTCAGCCAGAAGACCTCTAGATATCATTGCGCTTTCTTTCATGTTCATGGGCTCATTTGATAGTCAAGTCTGTTTGAGACACGCATACGGCTCGATCTCACACGCACACATCACCACTGGGACTGAGGAAACTCAGTAAAGTCAGCAGTTCACATAAGAGGAAGGCCTGTATCAGCACTTAGAGACACTCCGCCAGCTCAGCAGATATCAACACGACAGTAAAAACCTGATAAAATAAAAGAGCTAAAGAATGTGAAAGAGACCGGGCGAGCGAGCAGAGATATATATAGGGAGAGAGAGGAACAAACACTACGATATATTCTGACAGCTTCAGTAGATTTTGTAAAGTGACAGATGGAGCCACATATGTTGGAAAGTGTTTTTCTATCACTTCAAAAGAGAAACTTGTTGAGTTGTGAGTGCATGGAGCAGTTTAGCAGTCATTATTTGAACAAAACCTAATCATCTTCACCTGGCAAACAACAAAACGAGCGAGAAAATCACTTACACTGAAGGAAGGAGCTGAGACATTTAGCTGAGACTTGTTCTGCTACCTAATATGCCTATTTGCTTCCTTTATACTTCCTTTATAGTATGCAAAACTCAGTGTCAGATGACTAATACACTGTAAAAAAAAAAATTGAATTCAGAATTTCACGTTTCGAAGGAAGACTGTTTCCACCACAGAATTAAAAAAAAAAAACTTTACTAAATTTTACTAACCTTTTATCTCACATTTCTAACTTTTTTCATGAGTCTGAATTGCAAGATATTAACTCAAAAATTTGAGATATAAACTCGCAATTGTCAGAAAAAGACAGAATTGTAAGATAGAAAGTACATTTTTAATTTTGTATTCTGTTTCAATCCGAATTCTGTTTTCTAGAAACCAAAAAAAGAATAGTGAGATGTAAACTCTCAGAATTCTCAGAAAAAAAAGAATTTAAAAAAAAAAAGAAAAAAGAAATATTTAATCTCAAATATTAGATTTTTTTCTGTCAGAATTCTGACTTTTTTATATTCAACAAATCTGACTTTTTCCCCACAATTCTGACCTGCAAGATATAAACTCAAAATTGTGAGGTACAAACTCGAAAAGTAAAATAAAAAGCCAGAATTGTGGGAAAAAAGTCACAATTTACTTTTTAAACTTTTTTTATTCTGTTGCGGGAACCAAAAAAATAAAAAATAAATAAAATAAAATAAAATAAAATAAACAGAATTGCAAGAAGTTAACTCTAAACTGCACGGAAAAAAAACTGGCGTAGTAACAATTTTTACTCCAAAATTTCTAGTAAATTTCACAAATAATTACAAAGAAACAGCAAGTAACATTTAAAAAATATTTTGAAGTAGAAAGAGTAGAATAGTATTTTCTTGTAAAACATACAACTTAAAAAAGTACTTTACAGTGTGGAAATCTTACTGTTTGTATAATTCAAGCACTAGAGCAAACCACACAGTCGTATAAATGATCGATATATAATCATTTTCATAAGGAAGTTCAGTATAATGACAACAGGAATATTCACAATCACTTTACATCATAAACTGCAACAATATGCCACCCAGACTTCACACTTTAAATAATAACTCATAGGATTTCCTCCACATTATTAGGAAACACTTTCTGGAGTGGCACTGTGCCTAATGCAACTCAACAGTGAAACATTTCTCAAGTCTCTTTTAGGACACTAAATAATTCAAGGTGCATCCATGCGTTTATCTCCTGGGGAACATCTCTATTCCTGCCTGTGTCTCTCTCTCACACACACAGATGCCCATGTAGATAATCTGTCTTTGTTGCATCTCTTTAAAGGTTCATTGAGTCTTCAGAGGAATATTAATCAAGACGGTCCCCATCAGCCCACGTGTCTCTCTACATCTGGACTGCAGACCCATGGGATCCTTGCGGTGTTCGGGAAACACGTTGTTATGACATTTTTTACCTTGAACAGGTTGCAAAGAATAACCAGACGGCATATCAAATCTAATGACTGGTACCAAGAGACCCTGTTAAGGTGAATCTTAAGAAACACGCCCAGGTCGTATTTCAAAACCCTGATCTAAAAAAAGCTATAAAAATGATATTTTTGCAAGGAAAGAAAATGATATCAGAATTAATTTTAAACATTTTATTTAGGTCAGGGTTATTATAGTTAACAAAAAAAAAATCAAATAATAATAATAAATTACAATAAAATATTAAAAAAACTTTTTGGAGGTAATTCTCATTTTCCTTTAGTTTCACTTAAAATGCTACTTCAGACTGCAAATAATAAATTATATAGACATGTTTTTAAAAACTAATAAATAAAATGACAAAAACACAACAAAATTACTAAAACTAACTTTTCAAGTTATAGAAAATACCTTAATAAAATTTAATTTAGACATTTTCAATTTGGTTTTAGTTTTATTTTTAATTTATTATTATTATTATTATTAAGTACTATCTATCTATCATCTATCTTTATGCTTATAAACTTACTGCTGTCCATCTGTCATTCAGAGCCCATAAATACATGCATTTTTTTTAAAAACGAGGCTTTATTTCTGACTGTACCGTTTACGGTTTCAAAATTTCCAATTTAGCAATAACATGACCTTTAAAAATGAGCTGTGAAATCCAAGTTTCATTGGAAAATTGGATTTTTCTATTAGTATCCAATTGTGAGAACACCACTGAAGCAAATCAATCACATTTGATTCATAATACAGCATTTTAGCCATTACCTAGAATGAGCTGAAACTGACAGGCCATTTTACATGAAGCAAACTAATATAAATAAAAACGTCTAATAATCAACCGAATGCTAATGAGAATCAAACACAACCTTTTTCTCTTCTCATTATCTCATAATGAGCCCAAAGTGCTTTGCTGTTTTAGCTGAGCTCTCTGTAAATTGCACAAGGGTTTTTTTTTGTTTTTTTTTTTTTAAACCAGAAGACAATTATGTCAATTATGTCATTGCTAAGTTTTACAGGCCACCAGTTTTGCTAGCTAATGTCAGGCTTTTCTCTTCACACTTTTAGTTTTGTTGGTTTGCACACTGAGGAGGAGTTTTAAAGCTCAGTCAAATTAAGTCACATTTAAAATGTGCTGGATGCAAAATAACTGAAATAAACCTACAAGACAGAGAAAATAATAAACCTAAAGAGACAGCAGTGCTTTGGATTTATACTGAACATACACTGCTTTCAGTAGTGCCATTTTTAATTATCTGATCATTTGGTTTGATTTGAAGTGCTTATTACGTTCCTCATTCTATACTAAGTAAAAGCATGATGCACCTTTTGAAGCTGTATGATGAATGTTCAGATTGAGCAGAACTGAAATCTAGTCAAAAAACATAATTCATTGTCAAAAATGTATAATTTTCACGACTTAATAAAATAAAATAATAGAATACTATTATAAATGTGGAAAATAGTAAAATAAACAGTGAGTATGTGTCTAAACCTACAATAATAATAAAAATAAAAATAAAATGATGGAAGAAAGTTTCAAATAGTTAAAAGTTAGTTTTTAAATAGAAGAACTATCTTGGGATCCCCAAAGAACCTTTCAGTTCTTTTTTTTTGAAGAACATTAGAACATTTTTCAAATTTATAGAACCTTTTGTGCAATGGAAAGACTCCACGGATGTTCTTTATGGAACCATTGATGCCAATAAAAAACGTTTATTTTTTTAAGTGTATCGCGGTAAAAAAAGATTGTTGCCAAAATGATTTTTGTAGTTGTGCAGTGGACGTCTGCACCCCTTTAACTCTTCTCAAAGCCATTAAGCTGTCAAACAACAACATTGTGATTACGAGCTGATGAAAACAAAGCCGGAGCCTGAAGCACTCTGAGTCGTCTGGGGACCGTCTGCTGTTTGACATCCGCACTTTCAGTATGTGTGTGTGTGTGTGTGAAGAACAAACTTTTTAAAGTTTGAAGAACTCCACACACTTTCAAGTCTGCTGTTGCAGCATTTTTAGAAAGATGTTTCAGCTCAAGTTTACTATCTGACAGATTCTGTCTGATGGTACAACAACAAGCGCTTCAAAATAGCTTCTACAACTAGCCTGAAGTCAAATGGGTTTGTATGGAAGCCTGTTTCTGCCACGGAACAAAAAATACAAAAAGATAATTGCAACTTATTATTTCGATTTCTAACTTTTTCCTCAGATTTGCAAGAACGTAAGTCAGAATTGCAAAAAAGAAAGTCAGAATTCTGAGTTTATATCTTATAATTTGGAACTACAAACTCGCAATTATGTGAAAAAAAGTCAGAATGAGAAGACTTTTTTTTGCAATTCTGAGTTTATATATTTCAATTCTGAGAAAAAGGGTCAGAATTATGAGATAAAATTGTGAGATACAAACTCAGAATTGCTAAGTCTAAATTTTATCCCGTGGCATAAACAAGTGGCATGATGGAGTAAATGCTCATTTTCAATCCTTTAACCCTGATCTAGAACATTAAACTCACATAACACCTGATTTTGATCTGTTAAACATGCCGTGAAACAATCTAATGGGATTCCAAACGGTTTTTAGTAAACACAGACATCTGGAAAGCGCATAAATATGCAGCGACAACATGCACACGCTTGCAGTTTTATCAAAGGCTGTGGACGGAGACAGATGGCTTTGAGCGGGACGTGCGCGCGCGCGCGCCGCTGATAAGACTAGAGCTCTAAATCAGCGGTTATCTCGCGCGGACCGCAGCTGCGTGCTAATGGTCATCACAGCGCGCTCACGGCGAGCTGACAGCAAACCTTTAGGTGCGCTCAAACACACTCCAGGGAGAAGAAACGGCCAGAGAACCAGAGCCTAGATTTCACAAATCCATACAGTTTAGGCTTATGTAATCAGGCAATTACTGGTAAATCACAGGGTGGTTAACCAGCGTAATTTCCATCAGTTAAAGATCTGAGTACTAGCATTATTTTAAATGTATGGTACAACGGGGCTAAAGGCGCCCCGGGGTAAAAGGCGCCTTTGATGTTATTTTCCTCTAAACCACTAGATGGCACAACACGTGGCGTAGCACTTTCCAAAACATTCGCTTTTTAAGATGCACGTGCAAATTTGTCTGGTCCTTGTTGTAGATTTAAGTAGCAAATGAGACCCCTGCTTTTGGAGCTAAAAGGCACAATAGTTAACATGATAACTAATAGATAGCTGACTTTTCCATTTGTTGACATGGTTAGATTCAGATGGTAAATATCATATATTGTGTTGGGTGTCCATCTTAGAGATAATCACAATGTTTAGAAACCATCATATTTAAAAACATGATGTTATTCATATCATGTACTACATTTGTTGTTACCTCTGTAAATCTATATTAAATTATTATGGGATCTCCTGTATACTTTCAGAATCTTTACTTTTTAAAATGATTTTGTGTCTGTACTTTAAAATATATTTTTTATATTAACATATTTTAATGACAATATATTTATTAAAAAAATAAATTGCCACCCTTGCCACCTAATACATTTATAAGAATTTAAAACAAAATAAACGACTTCTGTTGCTCCTTAAATGTACAATACAAACATATATATTTTTTGCAATTATTTAGGCGCAGTGAACAGCACATTTTTTCCTTAAGGTGTGCCTTTAGCCCTGTTGTATGCTACAGTTTAGTCAAAGACACAAAACCGCTTTGTGTTTATAGTTGACCATAAATGAATTGTCATCATTTATTCACCCTTATATCGTTACAAGTGCCTGAATTTTCTTCCAATGAACACAAAAGTTATTTTTTCACTCAGATCTCATTTGTGACCCTGGATGACAAAACCAGTCATAAGGGTCCATTAATTTAAATTGAGATTTATACATCATCTGAAAGCTGGTTTGTTAGGATAGGACAATATTTGGCCGAAATACAACTATTTGAAAATCTGTAATCTTAGGTTGCAAAAAAATCGGAATATTGAGAAAATCGCCTTAGTTGTCCAAATGAAGTTCTTAGCAATGCAAAGTTTTGATATATTTACAGTAGGAAATGTACAAAATATCTTCATGGAACATGATCTTAATATCCTAATGGATCATTTTGACCCATACAATGTTTTTTTGGCTATTGCTATAAATATACCCGTGCTACTTACAACTAGTTTTGTGGTCCACGCTTTGTAATGATTTGTATAATTCACTCAGAAATGTCCATTGTGTAGGATCATTTATGTTAAAATGACTTAATATTTAGATAAATATTGCTGTTAATATGTAGTTTCATACTGATGCATATAAATGAAAAATATGTTGCTTCATTGTATTCATTTCAAGCTGTAAAAAAATCATGCTTTGATTTTTTTTTTTTTTTTTTTTTAATCTGGATTTTATTGTTGGGTTGAAATTATGGTTCCACTGACTAAAAAAAAAACATCAATAAACATTTTGACCCATATTTCAGAGTAAATATATAAATATAACAGCCTATGTGACCCTGGACCACAAAACTAGTCATAAGGGTCAATTTTTTATTCCTAAATTGAGATTTTGAAGATTTGGCTGAGATATAACTATTTGAAAAATTTGTGAAAAATCCAAATATTGAGAAAATCGACTTTAAAGTTCTTAGCAATTCATATTGCTAATCAGAAATTAAGTTTTTATATATTTTCGGTATGAAATTTACAAAATATCTTTATGGAACATGATCTTTATGTAATATCCTAATGATTTTTGGCATAAAAGAAAAATTGCTCATTTTGAACCATACAATGTATTGTTGGCTACTTAAGACTGGTTTTGTGGTCCAGGGTCACATATTGTCAAAAGATCACTAAAATAAACTTTAACTGAATGGAAAACAGCTGCGTGTATATTCTGCATTACACCTCCTTTTGTATTTGGTCTAAGGAAACTCATATGGATTTGGAATATGAGGCTTAGTAAATGATGACAGAATTATTGCATAAACTTTTCCTGTAATACTGTAACGAGTATCTGTTCAGCTCTGAGCTCTCTGATCAGCTCTGATCCTCTAGACTGTCTCTCATAATGCTGAAACAGCTCAGGCTCTAAATAAACGGAAGGAGCGACACAGACAAAAATAAATCTGAACACTAGACGCTAGGGACTGGTGGCCAATTAACAGAATAATTAACCGAACTAAGGTCTGTTCAGAAAAAAGGTCACAGGGCAGCACACTCACATTAAGTGGCTTATAATCGAAAGACCCTCAGATAACAGAGAAAAGCGCTGAGGGTTTATCGCTCGTTTAATCACTGCATAAGTGCTTTTTCAAGGATTTTTCCAAGTTCAATACAGGCTAAGCTCTGTGGACAGCATCTGTGATGAGCGTAAAATCAAATAAAAACAAGTTTACAGTAAAATACAAACACTGAAATTTGTGGAATTGTTTGAAGACATAACGTGAGACTGCCATGACAGAATCATTTACCAATTCTGTTTGTGCAGTCATAATCCAATAAAAGACCATGAGCGCATAAACCTAGGATGAATTATAGACAATGGGACCTGGAAACAAGGCACTGGAAATGAAAAAATGTATTATGGAATAGTTCAACCAAAAATGAACATTTGCTGAAACTTTACTCACCCCTCAGGTCATCCAAGATGTAGATCAGGTTGTTTCTTCATAAGATTTGGAGAAATCTAGGATTACGTCACTCGCTCAGCAATGGAGTGAATGGGTGCCGTCAGAATGAGAGTCCGAACTGCTGATAAAACAATACAGTAATCCACAATGCACACCATTCCAGTCCATCAGTTAATGTCTTCTGAAACCAAAAGCTCAGCGTTGGTAAAAGACAAATCCATCATTTAGGCGTTTTAACTTCTTGTCACTTCCAGCCAAAACACAAGTCCATAATCTATAATATGCACCAGCACATTTGTTTAGAGCTGTTTTGGACTGTTTTTGCATGTAAGTGGTGGTTGATCTGTGCAGATTTGTCTCCTGATTCAGACTAGATGACTTTTTCACTGAAGGAAGCTTTATTATGAATTATGGACTTGTATTTTAGCTAGAAGCAACAATTAAAACACCTTAATGATGGATTTTTTTCTTACAAACCCGCAGCTTTTGGCTTCACAAGATATCAGTTGATAGACTGGAGTGGTGTGGATTACTTGTGGATTACTGTGATGTTTTTATCAGCTGTTTGGACTCTCATTCTGACGGCACCCATTCACTGCAGAGGCTCCATTGGTGAGCAAGTGATGAAATGCTACATTTCTCCAAGTTGCACAATGAAACAATCTTGTTGGAAAAGAGTTACCTGCTAGAGATTGGTCACGAAGCACCGGTCTGAGGGATTCATATCATGCAGATGCATTAAACCTGAACTCTGATGAAAGGAAACACTGATGAATGCAGTGTAAAAGCCTGCAAACCCATAACCATCTGAAAGAACACAACAGCCATCAGATTTCTCCACTTTAATCGATCAGTGGGTTTATATAAGACAAAACCCTAAAACAAAACAAGTGAAAAACGTCTCGCAGACAAAGTGAACATTATTTGTCTTCATTACAAAAGAAAGTTAAACTCCGAGTTCATTTCAGAGTCGAAAGCAGCAAATAAACAGACAAATCATGTCAATAAAAATAAAGCAACGATGAAAGCCGAAAGAAGTGTTGGGTTTGCCTTCAGCTTCATTCGGGAACCATTTCTAAAGAGAATTTCATCATTTTTAAACAACAACAAACGCCTTAAACCTACAGTGAGATTTCAATCACATCCATTTCTCCATATGATTCAACAACACAATTAATTCCTGGGGTTCATAGTCTCATTATCAAAGAAAAGATGCTTAATGAACATTAAAACTAAAATGATTATGAAAATTATATGATTTAATTAATTTCACTTTGTAACCTTTTCAATCTAGAGTGATCTCATTAGTTTTCATAGGTATTTGTATGTAAAGTACATTTGCAATTTTTACCTTTTAACTATGATGTTAAATAAATGCATTTAATGCATTTTTATCCAAAGCAACTTGTATTGCATTCAATGGGCACATTATATCAGTTCATGCATGAAAACATTTACGTGTAATGTTGTAATTTATGTATCTGTGCAACTGTAAAAATTTTGTACTAGAGCACTTTACATAACAATACTTAAGAATCTCTAATGAGATCATGTTTATAAATCATAACATCTAATATTTGACTATAAATCTAATGCTTTGAAGTATTAATGTTTTTTTCCGTTAATTTGTAAAATTGCCAAATGCATTAGGGTTCACTAACAATGAATAATTTGATAATGCTCGTAAAATGTAAAGTTCCACTTATTTATTTAGTTCTTTTTTATAGATATATTAAAGTTCTGCAATGCTTCGTCCTTTCATTTCAGGCACCGCTTTGGATGCACAATAAATAATTGCACAAACAATCTTTGTGGACACACACATAAACACACACATACAGACTGAAGACAGATAAAGAACTTAAGAGCACAGCGTGATGAGTGAAGTCTGACAAGCAAGAATCAGATTTCACCAATAAATCAAAAGAAAGAAATAAGAAATTACATTTTGCATGAACAGCATGAGGCCTGATTTAGTACCATTTATTATGTTTTTGTATTTTGACATTATTTTAAGAATAATTAAGCACATTTTCACTACAATTCGCATTACTGCCATGTGCATGAACATTTTTTTATTTAAATCAGCAAAAATCAAAAGCAGTATATCAAATACTACCATAACGTAAAAATAATATCATATAATTATAAATAAATTGAACAAAATCATGAAAAAGAATTTGTACACAATTATAAATAAATAAACACATTAACATTAATGTCTCAATTTTTTTTTTCAATTTGTAATTTATTTCTTCAAGTCAAGTAAAAGGCAATATAAAAAAAAAAAAAAAAATCGAAAATACTTTTTTAAAAAATATAATCACATATAAACCTAACACAATTCTAATAGTAAATGAATTATAAATAAATATATTACAAATAAATTACAAAATAATATGAAAATAAGATTAAAATAAGAAATTTTATTTAATAAAAACAAAAACATTAACTGAAATATTAAATTACTATTTTTTTTTTTAGACTGCAGACCTTTTTATGAAAATAAATGTCAATGCAAAATATTCAAACAGGCTTCATTTTCTTAATGCAAAATATAATTTCTTACTTTTTCTGTTGATTTTGTGGGTGAAATGTGACCTGAATTTATGCTTGACAGCCTCTGTGAGATTCACTCCGGTTTGAGGACAGAGAAAGTGACAAAGAAGGCAAGAGAATATTTAAAAAACATTAAAACAATTAAAAAAATGTTTTTATCATTTGCTTCTGCTGATCTGAGTGCCGTTTGAAAAGCTCTCGATGTCCACAGCAGTTTATGAGATCCTTATGCAATTTATACAAACCTAAAAGGTGCGTTCATCCTATAAATACACACACACGCCTCTTTGAGTGTTTGTTAGCCAGTGCATGGCAAGTTCAGCCGTCCATGCGTTAATTATTAATGTGTGTTGTTCTATAAGCTCAGCAGCTTGTCTGCCTCGGGGTAAGTGGGGTACTTCACCGTCTCGATCTTCTCTTTGACTTTATAGGACGGATAGAGGCCGGTGCGTCCCAGTTTGCGGTTGACCCCTTTCGAGTACCCGTCCCAGTGGTTTCCGGCCACTCCGATGACATCTCCGGGCTCCAGCGGGATGTCCTCTGCAGTGCGCGCCTGGTGTGGGTAGATGGCGATTTGGTTGTGCGCGTTCTGCCCACCGAAGTAGTAGATGTCATCCAAAGAGCGGAAGAAAGCCGAAGCGTCCGGATGAAGAGTCTGCATGATTTCATATGCAACACGACACACCTGATAAAACCAGAAGTACAATGTCACAAAACTGTTGGGCGGGAAAAACAAGTAGTATACACTGCTGTACAAGAGTTTGGGATCAGGAAGATTTTTCATGTTTTTTTTAAATATATTTGTTATGCTCATCAAGTGTGCATTTTATTTGATTGAAAATTCAGAAAAAAAACTGTAATAATGTAAAATATTATTGCAATTTAAAATAACAGTCTTCTATTTTAATATGCTTTAAAATATAATTTATTTCTGTGATGCAAAGCTGAATTTTCATCAGCCATTACTCCAGTCTTTAGTGGAAATCATTCTAACATGCCGATTTATTATCAGTGTTGGAAGTTGTTGTGCTGCTTAAACTGTGATACTTTTTTCAAGATTTTTTGATGAATAAAACATTAGCATTTATTTGAAACAAGAGCATTTATTTAAAATAGAAATCTTTTGTAACAATATATACTACCGTTCAAAGTTTGGTGTCAGTAATTTATTTTTTTTTCTCAAAGAAATAAATACTTTTATTCAGCAAGGATGTTTTAAAGACTTCAACTGTTAGAAAAATAAATAAATGCTGTTCTTTAAAAAAAAAAAATTTCATTTAATAGTACTGAAAAGCATGTCACAGGTTCCAAACTAAATATTAAGCAGCAAAAAATCAGCAATTTAGAATGATTTCTGAAGGATCATTTGACACTGAAGACTGGAGCAATGATGCTGAAAATTCACCTTTGCATCACAAAAATCAATTATATTTTAAAGTATATTAAAACAGAAGACTGTTATTTTAAATTGCAATAATATTTTACAATATTACATTTTTTTTCTGTATTTTTGGTCAAAAAAATGCAACCTTTAAGAGCTTTAGAGACTTGATAAAAAAAAACATCAAAATTCTTACAGATCCCAAACTTTTGAATGGCAGTGTATATATATTTAAAATTAATAATTCTTTCTGTCATTTTAGTTAATCATGGTCATTTAGAACTATTTTGTCCTCTTGTTTTAATTACTTTTTAATTAAATTTGTTGGACGTGGCCACAATTTTCTAAAACAAGGAAACAAATTATTAATTTATCACCACTATGAATATATTTTTGTATGCATGTCATGTGCAGGGCTCCATGAATATGAACTAGCAATAGCAATATATTTTTTTACAGCATTTATTAATTATGTTGTTGTGTTAGTAACATTAATTGTCTACCACTGCTGTGATTGCAAAACAATGATTTTAAATTGACAAAATGTTCTTTATAAATGAACCTGAGTTCTTTTTTAAGACCATTAATTCTTTTTTGCATTTTGACATTATTGGAATAATAATTAAACATATATTCTCAGCAAATTGCATCACTGTAATGTGCCTGTAATGTCTTTTTATGGTTATTAAAAACTAAAACTGAAATTAAAACGATAAAAAAATATATTTGTATACAATAAATGTTAACTGCAATGAAATTAAAAAAAACTTTTTATTTCAGCTATGTGAGCCATTTCAGCATTTGTAGCTTGTATTTAGTTTAACTTGAAGTAAAGAAATAAACTGAAACTGACATACTATATGTACGTGTGTGTGTATTTTATTTCAGTTTTTGTTTATTTCAGTACATCAAGTTTTTAGTTTAAAAAAAAAAAACTGATTCAACATTTTAATAAAACATAACAGTATCTCAGTCCTGATACAGAAATAACACTGCATCAACATTTAATTCAAAGTCAAAAAAACCTGAAAACATGTATTCATTTTTGTTAATGTTACTTCATAAAAATACAATTCTTCATTGTTTGTTAATGTTAGCTCAAATGATTTTTAAAAATGTAATAGTTAATGTTGAAAGCAACATTTAGATGAACAAAAATGTGTAGTAATATTGTTCATTGTTTATTCATGTTTACTAATGTACTTACTGTTAACAAATAAAAACTTATTGTGTAAATTGTTACTGATAAAAATAAACAATTATGGATGCACCTGTGAGGAGAAGGTGCAAACCAGGAAGTCAGTCTGGGACAGGAAGTGGATGTCCAGGATGACGCCTCTGAGTGAATTCTCAGTGTATCGGTTATGTAAACTCGCCGACCAAGAGATGGAGTTATCACTGATGAACTCGTAGTCTGAGTACCTGAAAAACACACAAAAAATACAATTATGATATGTCAAAAACTCCCATCTCATGTTCTCCCTCAACTTCAAAATCGTCCTATATCGCTGTTTTACCTTTTTTGTTAAGGGTGTTTGATCTTCTTTGCATGTTCACTTTGCAAAGTCTGGGTCAGTACTTCTGCAGCGATGTAGGATGATTTTGAAATGATTTTTTGAAGTTGAGGGAGAAAATACGATTGCAGTTTTTCGACATACCCTAACTGTCTTGAGTCAGAATACACAGAGTTCAGGGAGAGCAAGACAAGACGAGCATTCAAGATTAAAAAGTATTTAAATTGTTTTTTTTTTTAATGAAAATAAAACATCAAGGGGATGAGTACATTATCAGTAATTTTTTGTTCTGGAAGTGAACGACTCCTTTAACATCCATAATATAGGGAAAAACTGGTACATTCTGAACTATTTTCATTTTCCACATTTAAAATATTTATTGTGTCTTTGACATTGACAATTAGATTTTAAAGCTTGTGAATTTAAATGTATATTTGTGTAATGCAATGTGAGCTTATGAAATCATGCAAAATATTGATTTTTTTTTTCATTTTGCTGCATGCAGTGGTAAATTGCAGGGTGCATTTGTGAAAACCTTTGATGCTTTTCGCTCTGTTTTTTCAAAACGGTTCTTACATGACCCTTAAAGTACTCATAACTCACTTGGTTTTTGCCTCCTGTAACAGCGAGGGGTCATCAGTGGCCAGATACACTCGTTTTTTATCCACATGGCCGCGTTGAGCCATGTACTGGAACTGTTCCTCCACATGGACCATGTACTCCTCTATGGGGTGAAACGCAGCCTCCGTCCCGACTTTATCTGTCCGCCTGACATGGACGCTGTAGGACAGAGACACAAACTGGATTTATCTGCTTCTGTCTAGTGAAACAATTGTGATCACCCCCTCATTTGTTAGGTTATATAGGTTTCTTTAATGCAGTTTTTAGTAGCCATGCCGATTTTGCTCATTTGCATTTTAGTAAAGTGTGAAGGACAGTGTGAATAGTTTAACCAGCTTTGCATGCTCTATTTGGTGCCTCAATGGAAATTGACCTGTAATGCAAACATTTAAGTACAGTGCTCAAGGTCAAGGTCATGGGTTCGATTCCCAGGGAATGCATGAACTGATGAAATGAATACTTTAAATGCAATATAAGTCACTTTGAATAAAAGCATCTGCGAAATATATTGATGATTTATACATTTATCCACTTAAATAAAGTGATAAAGTACCTTTATGCATTTATTTATCATCAAATGCATTATGCATTCACCATTTATGCATTTATCAAAGCCAAAAATAAATTGCATTCAAGTTAGGAATTCCCGGTGGGAAACAAACCCATGACCTTGGCGTTGCTAGCACCTATCATATAATGCAACCAAAGGAACAAATGGTCAAAATAAACACTTCTCTTGCAATAAAGAAACTTTGTCTTCTGCTCGACAAGCTCCAAAAAAGCATCAAAAGTTATAAAAACATTTTAATTTTAGACAAGAAGTTTTGTTTATTTTATTTTTACTTCTGCTGATTGCATTTAGGCTTCAAAATTCATAGAAGTTGTGTTTGTGAAAATTATAACAATGAACAAAACATTTACGAATAATGAACTTTTGTTGGTCACAGAGCTTATTTTCTGCAATGAGCCAAAAGTTTTAAAAACAGGTGCAAAAACAGCAGAAATCAAGTACTTATGTAGCAAACTCATTAGTATTTGTCTAATTCTCTCTTTTCAGCTGATCTCTATGCTTCACTATAGATTCACTCTATTATATTATTTGGGTTATTACATTTCACAGTGCTGTCAAGAGACAATGGTGCTTCCTATGGGGCCACAATCATTTCATTCTCATTTATTCTCATTAATTTCATCGTGATTGTGAGTCATGTTCATTCTCGTTATCGTGTGTCATCTTTATCTCGCAGTGTTTTATCAGCGTAACACCCACCCATACGCGTCCGCCACAGGCAAAGATAAAAACAAATACGCACACACACACACAGACAGATGGAAAGAAAGAAATGTAAGAAGACAAATTGCACAAGAGATATACCCACCCAATGATAGGGTGTTTAAAGCCCAGTTTGACACAGGTCTCCTGGATCTCCTTCTCTAGCCAGGCCTGAGGACGGACCAGGTATTTGACGAACTGAGACACCCACCAGACGGACGGGTCGCCGTGGAGACGCTGCAGTCGGGGCGCAAGGTCTTCTGGGATAGCGAGCGGGAGGTACGGAGGTCTGGGGTGAAGACTGTCCACGATGGGCAACTCCACCACCTGAACGTCCCGGTCGTGAGCCTCACCTTTAAAGAAACGCACAGCAACATTTTAACGGTAATTCAATATGCAACATGTTGACTTTGTTTCAAACCTTTTCCAGCATCCTAACCAGCCAGCAATACAATCACTAATGGTCAAAAGTAAGTTTTTTTTTTTTTTTTTTTTAAAAGTTATTTTTTCTTTTTCTTTTTTCTGTGGCTTTCTTTTCTTCAGAAAGCCACAGTTCATTTTTTAAGGGATTTGTATTTGTGCATACTTTCTTTCTATTTTCTGCCTTAATGGTTTGATGTTTTCTAGTGCATAATACAAAAAACAAACAAAAAAAAAAAAACCCAGAAAAGAGACTTGCATACCCGTTTCGAAATTTTAATTTGAAACAATTCGCAATACGGGAAGTTCTGATCTGAAGCAAAAGATTCACGAACTCGCTCCAAAGTCCCGATCTGAATAATGATTCGCGAACCTGCATCACTCAATTTGCTAAATTATTACGAAGTTCCAATGTATATCGCAAGTGATTCGCGATACACGAAGTTCCAATCTAAATCAAATGATTCACGAACCCGCTCCAAAGTCCCGCCCTGCGTCCCAATGTGCATACTATCCACCCTATTTGCCCTAAATAGAATTGAAAATTACTACTATCACATAGAATTTAGGATGGAGGGGTATGAACATTGGGACAGGCCCGATCTAAACCAAGTGATACGTGATTTGAAGTCCGGATATGAATCAAATGATTCGCGAAACGCGATACGATTGGGGCGCTTCGAAACAGTGAATCATTTGCGACGCAATGGTCTAACTGATTCGGAGTTTCGAAAAGATCCGTTTCATCTCACCCATCATCGCTGTACGTGCTTTTTAAAATCATTACAAGCGATGTCGAATTTCGAAAATGAATGGCTCTTTTAATATGATCTGGTTTTTGCTAGTGAACCGCTTGAAATAAATGATCAAAGTCACGAGTTTGAATCAATCGGAGCGGTTCCAGCGTAAATGACTTACTCAATTGATTCGGTTCATCTGAAACGCGAAATTCCTATTTAAATCAAATGAATCGCGAACCCGCTCCGAAGTCGCGATCTAAACCAAATGATACGCGATTTAAAGTCCGGATCTGAATTCAATGAATTCAATTCAAATTGTGTAATGATTCACGAACCCTCTCCGAGGTTCCGATGTATATCGCAAGTGATTCGCCATACGGGAAGTTCCAATCTAAATCAAATTATTCACGAACCCGCTACAAAGTCCTGCCCTGCGTCCCAATGTGCATACTATCCACCCTATCTGCCCTAAATAGTATTGAAAATCACATAGAATTTAGGATGGAGGGGTATGAACATTTGGACGCAGGCCCGATCTAACCCAAATTATAGGCGATTTGAAGTCCGGATCTGAATCAAATGATTCACGAAACGCGATCCGATTGGGGTATTTCGAAACAGTGAATCATTCTGCGATGCAATGGTCTAACTGATTTGGAGTTTCGAAAAGATCCGTTTCACCCATCATCACTGCACGTGCTTTTTAAAATCATTACAAGCCATGACGAAATTCGAAAATGAATGGCTCTTTTAATATGATCTGGTTTTTGCTAGTGAATCGCTTGAAATGAATGATCGAAGTCACAAGTTTGAATCAATCGGAGCGGTTCCAGCATAAATGACTCACTCAATTGATTCGGTTCATCTGTCCCTCTTTTCGCCTCTTTAGCCGTGGTTTTCCAGGCCTTAAATTATAAAAAGTTAAATTCAAGTACTTCAAGCACCCTGACTTTTATCTCACAATTCTTACTTTTTTGCAATTCTGATGTTATATCTTATATCTTTTTTTATTATTATATTAAAGAAAGTCAGAATTTTGAGACAAAAGTCAATTACCTTTTGTATTTTTTTTATCCCATGGCAGAAACAGGTTTTCATATAAGGGCGAGTAAATAATGACAACATGTTCATTTTGTCAGCAGGGTGAAAGAACACTGGGTGAAATGATAAATACTCAGTGAAACGGTTCTTTTTTTTATTGGATGAAGCATTTTTGTGTATCAAACCTTTGTTGAATAATATACTGAGCTGATCACAATGCATCCCAGGATTACAGATACATGCAGCACTGCCAAAATGGCCAAAACAAAGCATTTAGCTGCCTACCATGTGGAATGCTGCATTGCCAATGATGCTTTCAAGGTAGGAAGCTCAACAGAATTTGGACGAGAGCCGCAACATTAGCATCAAGTAGCTCACCCTGGCACTGCTCACTCAACCCATTTATCACTATTTCAAGATGCATGGAAATGTCTATACAAACAACAAACCATCTTTTAAAGCACAACCAATTCGCAATGCATCTAGCCGAGGTGAAAACAAAAAAAAAAAAAGTCCAATTTGCATGAGAAAACTCATGTTTTTTAACAAGAAGGCAGCAGCCGCACCTGAAGACAATCGCTCACTCTTATCAGCATCTGTCTGCATGCACCTGTGTGCTCAAAACAACACCAGCACTGCTGCTAAATGATGAAATATAGTCACAAACATACTTCAGTGCTAAATTCTTCTGCATGTGACATAGTTTATTAGCCAGTAACTGTAGATTGTTTGTGCTAGACAAAAGTGGTAACTTCTGTCATTTTATTACAAATTTAAAACAGTTCACTGAACAAAACACTTGTTTTTTAACCTACTCTGTCTAGTACAAATACCGAAATATTCTTAAATCAACATACATTTATCAAAACTAAGCAAGTTTTGCTTATTTTTTCTTGTTTTAATCATAAACTCACTTAATTTTAATACATTTTTCAGAATCAAGATTTAGTATCTTCTGTAAAAAGTAAGTGATGATTTTTTTTTATTAATTTTTAGGGTTTTTTTTTCTTGTTTTAAGCATAAAGTCATTTAATTTTGGTAAGATTTTTCAGAAAACAAGACATAAAAACTAAGAGACAATATTTTATTTCTTCGTTAAAAATATCTTGATTTAATCATGTTAGGATATATATTCTGTACAAATATCTACATATTATTAAATGAAGAGAAATGTACTTGAGAAGCAAAATGACTTAAGACTTCATGTTTTCTTTAAAAGGTGTCTAAATTAAGCAGAAAAAATATTTGTCAGTGAGAAAAATCCTGTTTTACCACTGAATTCATTCTATTTATTTTATTTTATTTTATTATTTTTAACCACACTAAGAGACATTTTTTTTTCTTGCTTTAAGCTCATGTAATTATGGTAGATTTTTCTTTTCTTTTTTTTAAAACAATACTTAATATCTAGTAGACACAACAGTAATTTTATATCTTAAGTGTATATGATATAGGAATGTAAAGATATTTTTACTGAGAAACAAGATAAAAAGTATACATTTTTGATTAAAACAAGAAAAATATCTGTCAAAAGGGTCAGAAAAATAATCTTGTTTCCACTTTGAATTAAGTTTATTTTTCTGACCTGATTTTTTTCTTGTTTTAAGCATAAAGTCATTTAATTTTGATTTTTCAGAAAACAAGACATAAAAACATAACAGTCATTTTATTTCTTCATTAAAAATATCTTGATTCAATCATGTTAGGATATATAATCTGTACAAATATCTAAATATTATTAAATGAAGAGAAATGTACTTGAGAAGCAAAATGACTTAAGATATTACTTCATGTTTTCTTTAAAAGGTGTCTAAATTAAGCGGAAAAAATATTTGTCAGTGAGAAAAATCCTGTTTTACCACTGAATTAATTCTATTTATTTTATTTTATTTTATTTATTATTTTTAACCACATTAAGAGACATTTTTTTCTTGTTTTAAGCTCATGTAATTGTGGTAGATTTTTTTTTTTTTTAAACAATACTTAATATCTAGTAGACACAACAGTAATTTTATATCTTAAGTGTATATGATATAGGAATGAAAATATATTTTTACTGAAAAACAAGACAAAAGTATACATTTTTTTATTGAAACGAGAAAAAATATCTGCCAAAGGGGTCAGTAAAATAATCTTGTTTCCACTTTGAATTAAGTTTATTTTTCTGACCTCACTGCCAGATATTTTTTCTTGTTTTAATCATAAACTCACATAATTGTAATATATTTTTCATAAAACAAGACTAAATATTCTCAAATAAATGTATCTTGATTTAAGAAGGTTTAGATATTTGTACTAGAAAACAAGACAAAAATACTACATTTTCAGCTTGAGTTTACTGAATCTCAGTGGATTTTCATGCACCGACTGTAAAAAAACGCTCGACCTGTCACAGGTTTCTCATAAATGTTTGATGCAGATGTCTCCTGTAGCGTTTAACTGCGTTAAAGCGTTGCAATCTTTATGTGTGACGATACAAAGTCACCCCTGAGAAATAAAGGCTGATTCGATTTAATGGTGCAGTTTGCGTTACGCGGGGCAGAGGAAGGACGAGAGCGCGAGAGGACGACGGCGAGAGGAAACCAGAGAGACTTTGATCTGCAGAAATATTCCCAAAGCGTTCCGCAGGCGAGTTTCTTCAAAAGTCGCCGGGTTTCGAGTGCCAAGGTGACCCGTTTCAGCGCTCGCACGCAAACAAACCGCTTCTCCCTGGTGCTGGAATGACTGGCTCTGGTCTCGGGGCAGAAGTCTGGACACGTCAGATTAAACAGGTCACTTACCCGCAGTCCTTTCACAAACACCCTCCAGAGAAGCACAGAGAGACAAAAAGACACAGTCCAAGAGAAAGAGCTGGAGCAGCAGGAGCTGAGGATGTTTATTCAGTAGATAAACAGTTTTTAAAGGGAGAGCTAAGCTCACAAAAATACAAATCATTCACTCACCCTCAGGCTGCAGTGTTATTTTAATATCACTTTAAAAGTTCGTTAAAATTCATTTAAAATATAAATATTTTTCTATTTTACTTTTTATTCTATTTTTTTTTAATAATTGTGCTTGTGTTTACAGTCACTGCTGCACAGGGTTCAAATATGCAAAAGATGCTGGAAAACTAAAGAATCTGCAGGACCTTGAGGATTTTTCTGAAGGACAGTGCTCAGTTTAACTGTTCAGAACAAACAAGGGACTCACAAACAACCATCACAAAACAAAACAGTCATAGATCATCCAAGCAACAACACACAGTATTAAGAACCAAAGGTTCCCAAACTTTTGAAGGGGGTTATTTTAATAATTTTTCAGCTATTTTTTTGTCTTGTGGACTATATGTAAACATCTTTTATAAAAATATATTTAGGACTACTAAATAGGACATTTTAACAATATCTTTTAACGATAACAATGTCTCTCTTATTTTGTTAAAATTATTCACATTTTCACAGATTCTGCAAGGGGTTCCCAAACTTTTGCATATCACTGTATATATATATATATATATATATATATATATAAATATATTCAAACACAACTATATAGTTATATATTTTTATATTTTTATAAATATTANTTAACTGTTCAGAACAAATAAGGGACTCAACAACTATCACTAAACAAAAACAAACAAACAATAACTAAATAAAAATACTAAATATAAAAAAAAAAAAAAACAGCAACATGCATTTTGTATCTCTCTTATTTTGTTAAAATTATTCACATTTTCACAGATTCTGCAAGGGGTTCCCAAACTTTTGCATATCACTGTATATATATATATATATATATATATATAAATATATTCAAACACAACTATATATTTATATATTTTTATATTTTTATAAATATTATATTTATAATATATTATATAATATTTTTAATATTATATATTTTAATATTTGTAATATTAATTAATATATTTAATTTATTTATATATTTAATATATATATATTCAGCTGTAATTTATTAAACATTTTTAAAAATAGTTCATTAATTTTGTTGTGTGTTTCTTCCATTTTTATTTTTATATTAGTATTTAGCAATTTTTATTTCAGTTTTATTCATTTTAGGACATTAAGTTTAGTACATCAACTAAATTAAAGTAAGAAAAGTTTGGCGTTTCTATTTGATTTTGAATATATTGAATATTTAATTTTATATCTGTTAATTTTATTTCATGTTATTATTTTAAGTAACAATATATATATTTTTAATCAATTTAAGTTTTAGTTTTAGTTTTAGTTAACTATAATAATCCTGTCAAGTTGTTCCAAACCTGTTAGATGTTTTTTTTCATGGAAATCAAAAGTAGAAATTTTGAAAAACTAAATGCAGCGATTTTCCATAACGTCAAAATGCATGAAAAATTAAATATATTAATTAATATTAAAAATATTAAAATATATAATATTAAAATATTATATATTATAAATATAATATTTATAATATTATAAAGATATATAAAAAATTATAATATTAAAAAATATTTACATTTTAGTCTATAAGCTTTTTGAATATTTGTTGTCAATTATAAAATGATTTTCATAAAGTTACAACATGAAGATTTGAGTACATTTGACAAAATAACTAAATAAATACAAAAAAATTCTGTTTCTACACTGATTTTTCCCCAGTGTAGTCTTTTGAAGCCATGCAATAGCTTTTGTGTGTTGAACAAATCTGATCTAATCTGATTTAAGTTGCACAACTGACAATGAAAGTGTGTTCCTCACAGAAACTTAAAATATGAGCAGAAAACAAAAATACAGAGGACAAAAGTCATATAGACCACTTTTAGTCACTTCTACGACACTGTTCTGGTGTTTTTTTTAAAGGAATCTGTCTACATTCACTTTAATTGTTCAGAAAACAGCAGTGTGAACATTGTTAAACATCTCTTTTTGAGTTCTGCAGAATAAATAATGTTTAAAACAGCATAAGAGCGAGTAAATAATGCCACCATGTTCATTTTTGGCTAAACTTTCCTCTCACTTTTTTCTGTCACAACTTTATTAGAGAAACGAAATGGTTCTGATTTACCTACGACAACTTGAACCGAGTTTAGAAACACACAAACCGCAAATTAACCGAGCCCGAACGTGTTGCATAGAAACGGCGGCTTTGTTTTAATCGTTTGTTAAAAAACAAGTTACAGCGGGTCTGCTAATTACGAGCGTTACAGCAGCAGAACGCTGCTTTGACGTTCCCGACCGCAAACCAACTGACAAGCAGCTCATTAAAACTCTCCCTAACAATTAGCACACAACAACAGCGGCCCGCCGGCGGCTGCTCTACGGCCTTTCCACCAGCAAGTGCACATGTGATCGGAGTATGCTTGAAATTTTAATTAGCTAAAGCATGAAATATTTAAGAAAAAAAAAAAAAAACTCCCAGGCTGTTCCCAGGCTTATGTAAGAACACTCGCAGCTCTTTTTTATACTTCTTTCTGGCGGCTGGAATGGGTTTTGAGGAGAATCCTCAGATAATCTATTCCCTCAACAGATCCTCGCCTGTAATAATTAGGACACAAAGAAGAGAGGAAATTTTCACATGTCCTCATTACACTTAAATATCCGTCTTGTACTAGAGCTTCACACTTTGTCCATTTAGCATTAAGAGCTTTAGAGAAGTGGACTCCAGTTCACACGAAGTTTTACAGTAGAAAATGCTGATGCACAAATTAAAAATACAAGCCCTACATATAGCGAATTTCATACATAGTGGTGATTAATTAGCTTAAAAAGGAATACAAATGACATTATAAATATGCATTAAATACAAGTATACATTTAGAGACAAGAATGATGTTACTGCAAAGCTAAACTAGCAATATCTAATGTCACTTTTTTTTTTTTTTGGTTTCTACATTCAACAATCGTTATTTAGATTATGTAGTAAATTAAAAGCAAAATAAAAATTAAATGCAATACTGTTCAAAATGCTTTTAAAAAAAGAAATTAATAGTTTTATTAAATTAACTAAAAATTAACCAAAAGTGACATTAAGAATCCTGAAAAATATCTACAAAAGCAGCACAACTATTTTCAACTTTGCTAGTAATCAGAAATGTTTCTTGAGCAGCAAATCAGCATATTAGACTGGAGTAATGATGCTGAAATTCAGCTTTGATTACAGGAATAAATTACATTTTTTTCTATATATTCGCATAGAAAACAATAATTTGAAATGGTAATAATATTTCACAATATTATTGTTTTAACTGCATTTTTAATCAAATAAATGTCTTAATAAGCAAAATAAACTTTTAAGTAATAATTTAGAATTAGCCAAAATTGTATTATAGATAAATAAAACTAAACTAAACATGTACAGCATGTAAAAAAAAAAAAAAGACCTTAAATTGTTAAATAAAATACAAATAAAAAAATAATACAACAAATACAAAAAATAAAAACTAAATTAAATTTAAAAAGTTAAAAAAACATTACACACTCAGCATGATCAAAACAAACCAAAACAAAACACAAAACATACACCAAAATAAAATAACTAAAAAAGTATGACAAAAACAGGAAAATGACTGAAACCTAAACTAAAATTAAAGTGATATAGACTTTATGTTTTTTGTTTTCTTTGGAATAACACACACTTATGAGTAATACAAAATGTGACCTCAGCAGAAAAGTAAACAGTCCAATTCAAGGTCATATTGACTTAAGAGCATAAGACATATTTTCATGTTGAGATCTGCTCATTTCATGCAGAACTGATGCTCACCTGACCAGTGTCCGGTCGTGGCTCCGGATCGATCCGTGCAGGTGTCGCTAACGGGCCGGAAGACCGTCTCCCAGCCTTTGGGAGCGTAACGCCAGTTGTGGGACTCGAGGATCAGAACTCTCTGCGTGCCGTAAGCGATCATGAAGCAGTAAACCACGTGATGGAGCTGACAGCCGTATCCACAGCCCTTATTGATGTTACACACCAGCTTACGGGCTTTACTGCAGTCCTGCGGGTTCTGATCCACAAATGAGATACGCAATCACAATTAAGACTGCATTAAATTGTATCAATATAGCATGTGAATGTAAAATAAAATAAAATAAATATAAAAAAATATGTAAAATAAAATAATCAATTCCTACCAATATAGCATGTGTATCTAAAATAAAAAAAATAAAATAAATTTAAAGAAATGAAACAACTTATGCATTTAAAAGGACAGCATTTTAGAATAAGTTAATTTGTACAAATATAGCATGTGCAAAAAAATAAAAATAAAATAAAATAAAATAAAATAAAATAAAATAAAAAATAAAATAAAA
>JAHKKF010529462.1:2584-13942 GCA_019740295.1 Labeo calbasu | reverse complement strand
AAATCTACCCTATAATGATAAAAATCCATGCAGTGGTTTTTAATTAATCTGTAAAAATAATATGCCCTTTTTCAAATCGAGCCATTCTCAAATGCCTGTCGTTGTGGCGTCACACCGACAGAGACCGCTCCCAAGATAGTTGATTGACATGAGCGTTTTACCTCAGATCAGCTGTAACAGTCCACCCTCTTTGTTTCGATGCAGGAGCAGGGATGTAAATTAGACAAGAATATCTCCGATTGAGCGATTGAGGTGTTGTGCTGCTGGAGTAATAATGAACCTAGTGATCGTCATTTACTCCCAACATCTGAGCCGCTGAAGATGCAGTAGATTACGTTTGTTTGTGAAGGGAATGCGCCTCCTGATCTACATATATCCGTCTATATGTTCACGCAAATCATTCATGATCCAACTTCACTTACAGCAGAAGTGAGTTTAAGGGGTTTTTTTATGAATCTTTGCGATCGCCTTTTCTAATAATGTGCTAAAGTAAACAGGCTCGTCTCTTCACAGAGAGAAGAGAGGGGCGGGGCGAGCAAAGCTCATTTGCATTTAAAGCAGCCTCGAGAATTTTTAACCACAATATATTATAGACTTTTCATTAAGACCCTAAAGAATCATATCAACTTGTGGAAAATGGGCATCCAATGACCCCTTTAAAGATACTATGTGAAACAGATTGTAACAAGAAGCATTTTAATAGTGGTGTCTACTTCATTTCAGAAACAATACAGTTCTTTTGCATTTTTAATCTAACATTTTTAATCCAATCTAAAAAGAAAAAAAATGGAACCAATACGTGAGGATGGATGCCAGTAGTGAAAAAAACCACAGGGGAGCCCGCAGTGGACAAGAGGCCAGAGTGGTCCAGATGCCGGCCAGGAAAATGGTGACCCATGGCGAAACTGACAGAGGGAGAAGGTGGAGCCATGAGTACAACGACAGAGATGATTACGGGAGATGCGGAGACCCAGGTAGAGTCGGATGAACGGAGAGAGCAGGTGATATTGAAAGACCAGGAAACCAAGATAGAAATGCAGTGATAAGCAGTCGAGCTAGGATGCCGGAGGACTGAGGCGAAGCTTGTGGGAGTGAGGACTGAGGTGGAACCAGAGGAAAGGAGAAGCCTGACAGAGCCAAAAGGGGGGAAGATTGTGACACAACTGAAAGTCTGGAGGTCCGCGGCAGAGCAGCCACAGGGACGAGGGAGTCCTATGGAGTTGGAAGGATGACAGTTCCAAGGAGCGAGAAACCAAGATGGAGCCAAATGGTTGATGAGCTGAGGTGGGCCCGGAGGCCACTTGATTAACACACCAAGACAGAACTGGGGGCCAGGAGGCCAGTGGATTTAGAGCATCTCTGGGTAGAGTCAGCAGAGGAGATGAGAATCTGAACGGGACCAGCAGAGCAGACAACAAAGAACTGGACAAGAGTGGGAGGCTGGGCATTAGCTATGAAGGAGATTAGGGCTATACAGAACCAGCAGCGCCCAAGAAGACTTGGATCTGAGCGGGGGCAATGGCAACAAAGAACACTTGAAGCCTGGTGAATCCAATGGAAAAGAAAGAGAGGACAGGGAAGGTTTGGGACTGAGTGAAACCAGCGGAGAACAAAAAAATTGTAACGTTATGAAATAAAATGTGACCCATGAAGAGGTAATAATGACTGTCAAGCTCTGGGGTGTTGATCAACCCCATCTATGTTTTGATTATCACTCTGTATCCAATTCAGTCTTTTTCCAGCTTTTTGTTCAAAATATTGTTTATTTATTTATTTTTTATTATTATTTATTAAACATACGCACATTCAAGTATTTATGAAAAAGAATGCATGAAGCTAGAATAAAATGTTTTTATTTACAATGGGATACCCTGTTCTTTCTTTTGATGCTTTGTATGTTCAGATATTTATATAACAAAATATACAAATTAATACCTAACAGGGACGTAGTAGTGTATTTAAAGTATGACGTAAAGTTCACTTAAAGAAAACTTACGAGTATACTTGCAGTATAAACTACTAAACTAGTAGTTTACTGAGACTATACTTCAAAGTGTACAAAAAAAGCAACAAGTATTTAATTAGTAAACTGTTAGTATACCTGTAAGTTCACTTTTAGTACAGTTGCAGTACAAACTAAAACACAGGTATAAACTAAATGTGTACTCAAAGTTTACTACTGTTATACTCAAAGTATACTTAAATGTATACTTTTATATACTAGAAAGTGGGCCAATTTAGTCCCAAGGAGTACTGACACAGTAAACTTACAAGTATACTACTAGTACGTTGATATTTGTATACTTACTACATTAAGTATACTTAATAATATACTTGAACTTTACTGAAGTATACTTAATGAAATACACTTGAAGTATACTTCTTTTTGGTAAGGGTAGTCATTGGATCACTTCTCCACTCAGTTGCAGCTCTCTAGTCCATGAAACATGTATTACTCACTCACAGGTCTCTACGTACTTGTTACGATGGTGTTTTTTAAAGTCCATGGCTTTGTCTGGATCGATGAGTTCTCTTTGAAGAACAGTAACATGTAATCTGTACTTTGTCAGAGTAAATTAAGCCATAAAAAACATTTGGCCAGTTATGGATCCACTTTGTGGTAAACAGCACATTGCAAGGCCCAGTTTATGGCAGGGCCCCTCTCTGACCACAACAGTGGACAAAGGATTGCTACAATTTGATTGGATTTTGGTGGACTAACACAAACAGTCCAATGCCATCAAATAAACATGCTAGGACAACAGCCAGGCACCTCTTAGAGAGCAGGAAGGAGACCCCTGGTACCAAGCCTGGGAAGGACAGGACATCCCATTGGTCCACATGCAGTTTTTGGCCTTCACCCACCTGATTCCTAAGGTTTGACCTGTGACCACCATAAAAATTTCTTAGAACCTCCAGATGCAGCAACAATGGGTGAAACAAAAATGCTAGATCACAAATATCCATCCAAATTCATTCAGAACTATGTTTTTAAACCTTAAAACTAATGCAAAGCACAACACATCCGTCCTATACTTATTCGGTGATGTGTATGTATCGGCAACATCTTACACAAACTCAGCTGTTTATGGACAGTTGAATGCATGTATGACAATTTAATCTTTCCCCATCATGTTTGGACTTACATTTACATTTAGTCATTTAGCTAAAGCTTTTATCCAAAGCTACTTATAAATGAGTACAATGGAAGCAACCAAAATCAACAAAAGGGCAATGATATGTAAGTGCTATGACAAGTCTCAGTTAGCCTAACGTAGTACACGTAGCAAGTTTTTTTTTTTTTTTTATATTTTCTTTAATTATACTGTATAATAAACAAAAAGAAAACAGATAGAATAGAAAAAGTATAGAGCAAACTAGTAAGCTAGTTTTTTTTGTTTCTAGAGTGCTAGAGTCAGAGTGTCAAATAAGTAAGTAATTAAGTAATTTTGTGCCTCTTTGGGATGGCACAATAATACACCATTCATTTGCAGAAAGCAAGCTTCTAGAGGGCACATAAGTCTGAAGTAATAGGTAAAGGGGTACAGAGCCAGTGGTGGTTTTGTAGGCAAACATTAATGCCTTGAATTTTATGCAAGCAGCTATTGGTAGCCACTGCAAACTGATAAACAGAGGTGTGACATGAGTTCTTTTCGGCTCATTAAAAATTTATCTTGCAGCTGCATTCTGCGTTCTAGATTAATTGTAAAAGTTTGATAGAACTGGCTGGAAGACCTGGCAAGAGAGCATTAATGCATTTTGTAACATTGCCAAAGTTAATTTTGTTGTGGTTTGGCAAATGAATAATGCATCAGTAAAACTTTAGTGACACTTTTCTAACTGTGTTTGGACTATGCAAATGAGTTCCACAATAGGAAATACAAAGTGTGGTCTGATGTAAATGGAGAAGCAGCAAATTGCAACCTCCTTATAGAAGAAATGACAAATGTCTTTGAAACAAAAAAAGCATGTTAAATTGCACTAACTGAAAAAATAATGCATTGAATTAACAGTGCTTGCATTTTAATGCCTTGTATTTCTCAGGGCTTGCATTTTTAGGTACTGAAATTTAACATATTTGTTTGTTTAAGCTGTGAATATTATATTTCAATTCAAAATATTTCACACACATTTTCATAACTAAAAATTAAAAAAATCATATTTATCTTCCAGAATTCACTTCCCAAATATTCAATCTGTTCAAAAACACAATGTATAATATACAACAGGCAAATTTTGGTCAATGTTATTTCACTTTACAAATTCGCTTCCACAAATTTAGTGGTTTAAATTCAGCAGAAAATTCGGAGAGACGTCAACAGAGCACCCCATGAGTCTAAAGGGTTTTGAGTTTACAACAGATACAACTATGTTCTGAGCCTTCAGTCTGCGAGGAAAGAGATACCCTATGTCCAGAGTCTCAGTCCAGTGAGACAACAACAGATGCAGCAGTCTCCATCCTAGAGAGACAAAAGTGTACTGACCATGTTCTGAGTCTCTGGGCCAAAGAGGCAGAGGACACGCAGACATCTGCAACAAGGTTAAGTTCCGGCAAGCAAAACTTCACTTTAAGATACTTTGCGTGTTCCAAATTAAGGGCCTCAACTGCATGTTCCAGACTTTAGGACCTTTGTTGTCCAAGGAGTTCCATCAGTATCCAACAGTGCTTTGTGTTCAATGAAACAGATTCCTGCTCCTTTTCCCACTACATTGTTACAAGCACAACCAGTTAAAGAAGTCACGGCCACTGAACTGCTCACTCCACCACAGAGAAAGTAAATATCACTTATCCAAACCTCTTCCAGAGATCTTAGCATTGTTTTATATTATTAACATAGGATATTCTTAGTTTACATTAGATGTTATACAGCTTTTTTAGCTGATTGTAGCTCTCATGTACTCTGTAGCATGAAAAATATGTATTTAGTTGTGTGTGTTGTGGTCACTCCGCACAGCTTGTAGGTCTCTGGCTAACCAGCTAACAGCAATATCAGTTTGCCTGCAATTGTCTAGAAATGTGTCTTTGAATAGTGAACGTTTGTCATTGTTATTATTTACAGTTCTTATAAAGAATAGAACAATATGTTGGTGTACAAACTGCAGTGCTTTATCAATACATTTCTGCATCGGGCTAACACACATAAATAGCAATTTGATTAATATATGGATATATGCAGTATCCTCCACAAATATTGGCACCACTGGTAAATATGAGCAAAGGCAGCTGTGGAAATAAATCTGCATTGTTTATCCTTTTGATCTTTCATTAAAAAAAAAAACAAATTACAAAATTCTAATCCTTCATTGAAGTAAAAAGATAAAAAAGTGGGGGAAAAAATCTCTTAATAAAATAAATGTTTTTCTCTAGTTCACGTTGGTCACAATTATTGGCACCCAATTATTGCAAAGTCCTTTTCCCAAGATAACAGCTCTGAATTTTCTCTTATAAACCCTGGTGAGTTTAGAGAACACCTAACAAAAGATCAGAGACCATTCCCTCATACAGAATCTCTCCAGATCCTTCAGATTCCCAGTTCCATGTTGGTTCTTCTCCTCTTCAGTTCACCCCACACATTTTCTAAAGGGTTCAGGTCAGGGAACTGGGTAGCTTCATTTTGTCCTCAGCTGTGATCGTTGGAGGGTCTTTGGCCACTCAAAGTCTCCTCCTCACCATCCATTATGACGATATAGACACACATCCTCTTCTAGGCAGATTTGTAACATCTTTAGTTGTTTGTAACTTCTTAATTATTTCCCTGATGGTGGAAATGGGGATTTTCAATGCTTTAGCTCTTTTCTTACAGCCACTTTCTATTTTGTGAAGCTCAGCAATCTTGTGTTCTTTGGTTTTACTCCTTGTAATGGACACTTAAGGGATTTTGGCTTTTGTGCTCCTCATATTTAAAATCCTGTGCAACAGGAAGTTATGGCTGGACAGTTTCATGCTCCTAGCTCCACCCAGGTGTGCTAAAAAATGTAAATATAAATGGGAATATATTTCAGAGATATTTTACTCATAAGAATTTCTAGGGGTGCCAATAATTGTGGCCAACGTGAACTAGTGAAAAACATTTATTTCATAATGAGATTTTCCTCCCAATTTCCATTGTTTTACTTCAGTGAAAGGTTGGAATTTCGTGAATTTTTTGGAATGAAACATCAAAATGATAAACAATGCAGATTTATTTTCACAGATGCCTTTGCTCATATTTACCAAGGGTGCAAATATTTGTGGAGGGCACTGTATGTATATATATATATATATATATATATATATATATATATGAAGAGTTCAGATGCAAAAGCCCAAATCCATCTGACGTATTTCTTTCTGGCTACTTTGTATAGGTTTCTATGTAATTACTGGTACTTCTGATTGGGCTGAGGCTGGAATTTAGTGAGTTTGAAGTAAAAGTATTTGATGGACGTATAATATGTATCATTATATCATTTTTGACCAAGATGGCTTTTAGCTGGTTTTGCATCTGAACTCTTCATATATATATTCATATATATATATATATATATATATATATATACAGTCAATTAATAGACTGGGTCATCAGACAAATCACCGCAGATAAGAGTCACGCAAAGGAGGGGTTAGGACAAATGCGAATCATATGGGAGTCAAAAAAAGTAAAAATAAATGCATGTTATTGTCATGTATCGTGCGAGGAAGGGGCGAACGAAGATGAAGGTCAAAGATAAAGTCTTAATTATATTCCACAGGTAATTACAAAACAGGTAAATCCACAGGAGGAGGGTAGATACACGCATACATTGACGAGACCAGACACCAAACACTGAACAGAATGCAACTTATAAAGACAGGTGATAATGATGAACTTAATTAAGGCACAGGTGAAACAAGGTAAACTAATGATCATTAAATGAGGACGGGAAACAGGAACAACCAAATCTGGGCACAAGAGGGAGAAACATAAACAGTCCACAGGGGTGTGACTCAGGAAGCCACGGCGGCGCACACAGTTCGGGAGGCCATGGCGGATCAGGGAGCTTGGGGAGCCATGGCGGAGCAGACCGTCCGGGAAGCCATGGCGGATAAGAGAGCTAGGGGAGCCATGGTGGAGCAGACAGTCTGGGAAGCCATGGCGGGGCAGACAGTCCAGGACAGTTCAGGAGGCGCGGGCTCTGGAAAGCATTCTGGAGGCCCTGGCACTAGAGGGCGCTCAGGAGGAGCGGGCTCTGGAGGGCACTCAGGAAGGCTGGACGGGACCAGTGGAGACGTAGGAGGGCTGGATGGGACCAGCGGAGAAGTAGGAGGGCTGGACGGGACCAGCGGAGACGTATGAGGGCTGGACAGGACCAGCGGAGATGAAGAAGAAGGAGAGAGGATAGGGGCATCAAACACAATGGGGAGCGCCAGGTCCATAATGTCTTCAAGGTTAATGTGGCTTGCCACATTAGAGGGCGGCGGGCTTGAGCGCAGAGCGGCGGCCTTGAGTGCTGGGTGGTGGCCGGCGGGTTTGAGCACTGGGCAGCAGTCGGCGGTCTTGAGCGAGCGGCGGCTGCAGCCGGTGGTTCTGGCTCTGGAATGGCCGGTGGGCTGGTTCTGGATTGGGGCCGGACACTCTCCAGACACCGGAGGATCCCTTCCCTCCAGCTCAGTCCTGTGGTGTCTGGGAGGTCCACAGGGTGGTAGTAATTCGCCCCAATCCAGAACAGAGAGTTGAGCGTGGCGTCGTCCAGCGCCAACATAGTGGTCAGCCCGCAGAACTCCCTGGTGTACTCCACGAATGGGAGATCTCTGCTGGCTAAGGCAGAGAAGCGAGCGGCAACCTCCATAATTAAACAGGTCCGGTCTTCTGTCATGTATCATGCGAGGAAGGGGCGAACGAAGATGAAGGTCAAAGATAAAGTCTTTATTCTATTCCACAGGTAATTACAAACCAGGTAAATGCACAGGAGGAGGGTAGATACACGCATACATTAACGAGACTGGACACCAAACAGAATGCAACTTATAAAGACAGGTGATAACGATGAACTTCATTAAAGCACAGGTGAAACAAGGTAAACTAATGATCCGCGACGCAGCGAGAGTGAAAAAGCAGACGTGGTAATTGATTTTGCTATTTAAATGTGACAGACTCATAACTTGTAAGACATGGGAAATGCAACTGCAAATGGACTTTGCTTTTTCATTTGAAATTTGGCAGTCACTGTGCGTTCGTAAAAGCGAAAAAGCAAACGGTAATGCAAAATTTGCAGTTGCATTTGGATTATGTCACACTTCATGCGTCCACATATTGAAAACGCTATTGCAAATGCAATTTGCAATTCCTTTTGAAAAATGTCCGAGATATCCCTCCGTAGGAAGGTTTGTTAAGAACCAGAATCTAAAAGAATATTTAGGATATCTTTAATACTTCTTGATTTAAAGGCATGCAAACTTGAGGGGGATAAAAATACAAAAAGTGCTTTTTGCCATTTCTGAACTGTCACCGTTGGCATATAATGAAACAGAGATTTCTAAGGTCAACAGATTTTACTAACAGTCCTACCAATATCTGTGCAAAATTAAAATAATGATGCTGTCAGCTTTCTAAAGTCGTTTTTATAAATTGTCTCCAAATCTCAGGTGAAAATCGTCTTTTTGATCCCTCTCTACAAAATGGTGTTTTACTCAGTAAATATACATTCTGTGACATGTTTATCTATCTATAGAAACCTATACTGAAGTAAAATATACTGCCCATTTTCCACAAGTTGATATGATTCTTTAGGGTCTTAATGAAAATTCTATAATATACTTTGGTTAAAAATTCTCAATGGTTGTGTAAAACAACATCCTTTTTACCTTGCCAAAATCAGCTCTGCAAAAATCATCTCATTCTGGTAGAGGCTGCTTTAAATGCAAATGAGCTCTGCTCGCCCTGCCCCTCTCTTCTCTCTGTGGAGTGACGAGCTGACGAGATTGTTTACTTTAGCCACATTTATCGCGTTTAGCCACTAAACTTGCTAACTAGCACATTATTAGGAAAGGCGATCGCAAAGATTCATTAAAAAAAAACTTATACTCACTTCTGCTGTAAGTGAAGCTGGATCATGAATGATTTGCGCAAACATAGACGGATATATGTAGATCGGGAGGTGCATTCCCTTCACAAACTACTGTCTACTGAATCTTCAGCGGCTCAGATGTTGGGAGTAAATGACGACCACTATGTTCATTATTACATCCAGCAACACAACACCTCAATCGCTCAATCGGAGATATACTTGTCTAACTTACATCCCTGCTCCGACATCGAAACAAAGAGGGCGGACGTTATAGCTGATCTGAGGTAGGACGCTTATGTCAATCAACTATCGTGGGAGCGGCCTCTGTCGGTGTGACGCCACAACGACAGGCATTTGAGAATGGCTCGATTTGAAAAAGGCAATATTATTTTTACAGATTGATTAAAAACCACTGCATGGATTTTTATCATTATAGGGTAGATTTGTACAAACACTGCCAACACACATTAATGTTCAAACAACATGAAAAAGTGAACTTAGCATCCGATGATCCCTTTGACAAACTCATTCTTATCCCTTGGTGCTGCCTGACCTCAGCCTATTCCTCTGGGGGTTTCCCTTGTTGGTTCTATTCTGTTTTGAGGCTTCTGACTGTTTATTTCAGTCCAGTCCAGCTTCCTCCTGTGTTTACTCTTCTCCTTTTTCCCCATAATAAAGTTTGCTAATTCTAATAATCAGGTGGGGGTAATCTACTATCAATAAAGGCGCAAAATGCATTGCTTTTTCTGGGTGTTAAACAATGGCGCAAATACCAGTGTATTGACTACTGCAAACCTTAGTAAATCATACTGAATGATTTATTTTAAAATATTCTCTTCTCATAAATTTTGCATGTGAAGGTGAAACTTCTACAAATGCATATCCAAAAACAAACAACAACAACAACAAAAATGTCAATGCTTTTGCCCCAAATGTAGAAAGTGCCAGTGTTTTTAAACAAAAATTTGAAATTGCAGTTTTAGCAGTCACAGGTGTGCTACCTGGCTATATTGAGTCTGAGATGCTCCTGGAGCCACACTTGTCTATGCAGTCTCAGAACACTCCTTTCCTTATTCACCTGTGCTGCATCCAACAACTTCTGCACCTGAAATACACATAAAACTCATTTTAGTCTGTTTTACTTTCATAATGTGACATGAGTCAATCAAAATATTCATTGTTAAATAAATAAGTAAATAGTGATGACGGACATGATTTTATAGATCTGGAACTGACTGAATTTCTATTCTAACTAATTGTTTTCTTTTAATAAAAAATAATCCTCTAACACTAGCATTAAAAAAAAAATGACCCTCTTACAGTAGCGTTCTCTATTTTTTTTTTTTTTCGACTTTTCTTTTAAAACAATTGACCCTAGCATTGCTATGTTTACTGAGTTATACTTGCCACAACACTTGTATATTGTTGTAATGTGTGCAGTACAGGTTGTACAGTAATGTGTCATTGGAAATACCCTTACGAAAAATAAGTTTATTCAAGTGTGCTATTAGTATACTTCTTTTAAACTAAAAATAGGAAAGTATACTTTTAGTCTACTTTTTATGTACTTCTCAGAAATGTGCTTTATATACTTATCAGAAATATACTTAAAATTACATTTAAGTATACTTGATTTATATTTGTGCTCTGAGAATCTGTTTTCATTGTTGTACATGAGAGATGCTATTACACATCTTCTGTACAAAATTTCCAAAACACAAGCGAAGAAGAAACCAAAACAGATGCTTCCACACTGTAAAAAATGTAAATACATATTTTCCATTTTACGAAACATTTTGTCTCAAATACTAAAAAATGCTATTTTCTTGAAAGTAAAAACCCTTGTCAGACCAACAAAATTACGCAAATGTTGTCCCAACTAGTCAAACACAGTTGTCTGAGCAAAGAATTTCATATTGGTGAAATTTTAAGGCTTTGTAAGTTCCCAGCATGCATTGCAGCACGAATAAATTATCCAGTTACTGTTATAGGATTATTGTTTTGCTGTTTGCTGACTTCACTTAAACTTTTTTGTTGTTATTTTGTCATTATTGTTAGTTATTTGTTGTACTGTGACGTAAAGACCTCATCTTTTTAATATTTGCTGATTGCCACCGTTCTTGAGGTTTGTGTATCCAGTTTTGAGGCCTAGATACTTTCAACCACTTATATCCATTACCTGGATATCTTAATTTTGTAAAATGCTTTACAAACAAAAACAATGTTTTCTACATTATTCATATATCTGAACATACATTTCGTATGTTCAGATATTCATACAACAAAATATATACAAATTAATACCTAAATAAGGACATAGTAGTATACTGA
>JAHKKF010529460.1:9722-22633 GCA_019740295.1 Labeo calbasu | reverse complement strand
CACAGTGACTACCTGGAGCCCTATATATAGGCCCACTGACTGATTACAAGATTGTAGACACCTGTGATGCTAATTAGTGGACACACCTTGAATTAACACGTCCCTTTGGTCACATTATTTTCAGTCTTTTCTAGGGGTACCATCATTTTTGTCTAGGCCTGTTCCATGAGTTTATTTTTTTAAATAATTCCGTTGAAGCATGGTTGAAAAGCAATGTCTGACTTTCATTGGTTAACATTCATAGAATTTTTATGTATTATTACTTTTGTCAGATTAAAGTTATTTCTGTGACCGTTGTGAGTTTTTCTTTCATTGACCGAAGGGTACCAACAATTTTGTCCACGTCTGTATATATATATATCAGAGGTCACCTTAACCGAAAATTGTCCCTACTTGACAGAATTTGTTTTATCAGTGACGAAAAAATCTGAAGGCCGTCCGTCATTTTAAAAGATTACTCTTGAGGGTGATCTATTATAAATCTGATCTATCTATTATATCTGTCTCGAATGTTTTCCTATGCGTTCGATTACGCACAGGCGAGTACACAGAAGATGCAACGATCTATCACGCCACATTAAAAAGCGAATTTCCAAATGAAATGGACAGAATTTGAAATCTGAGACTTTGTTTCATATCAAAAGTAACACAAAGCCTAGTCTATTCCTATTTATTGCAAGGAATACGCACTATGTACTGCTCATTCATCAACTGAAAACAGCATAGACCAAAAGATCGTTTGTAATTTAAGAATCGATATTAGTTCATTAAAATGAGAATTTATTAAAATCAAGAAATCTTTTTTGTTTGTTTGTTTGTTTGTTTTTTGTTTTTTGTTTGTTTGTTTGTTTTTTTGTCTACCCAGCCTTAGCGTATTTTGTTGTTTTTAAACATTATGGTGAACGAATGAAAATGTGAACAAAAATAAAAGCAATTCAGTGTGTTATTCTAAGTAAGACATGAAATTAAAAAGACGGATAATAATAGATTATGACGCAATTTTTATGACCCTGTTAAAGACAATGTTAAGACAATGTTAAAGTCTAGCTCAACCTCTGATATATATTTATATATATATATATATAGAAATCAGTCTTGTGATTTTGGGCCAAAATGTTTAAAAGTTAAAAGCAAAAAAACAACAGTTTTCCACATTTTCTGACCACCAGGGGCACTGTGCTGAAACTGTGCAGGTCATGTTTGTCATAGCACACACCAAGTTTGGCATGAATATGCTAAAGCAGTGTGGAGTTATAGCCTCATTTCCATTTTTGTGTAACCTTCAACAAGTTTGTTTTCACTTAATTTGAAATTAACTTGAATTCCATAACGTTTAGTCAATATGGTCTGGACATTTGGTTAAATTTTAATGAAATTGGGAAAACAGTTTAGGAGTTTAAAAGTTCAAAATGGCAGGAAATCTTGACCTCGAAAAATTTGCAAACATTTACCTCAGGATGAAAAAAGATTTTTCATACAGATCAAAACAGCATAAAACTTGGACAGCTGATGGTGCTAGAGGGATTGAGTTAGTACCTCCAAACTTGCTATGGATAATGTTGAAACTGTCTTCTATATGTGTGCCAAATTTCATAACTTTGCTTCAACCTGATAGTGGTTCTCTGGGCTGCCATAGACACAAAAATGGAAAAAGACGAACAAGAAGAATGCCAAGAATGCCTTAGCACCTTCTTAATCTAAACTAGATCTGTTTATTTTTTTCCAACTTTGTTACTTTTCATAAAAGCCCAACAAGGGACGCATCATCAAATATCAAATCATCTTTATTGTAATATTAAAAAAAAATAAATAAAATAAAAATAAATATATATAATTTTAAAAGTAGTATCTGTTTGTTAAAACCCGAAGCTTTAACACTTGCCTTCTTGGTCTGTTTTTCTACATTTTCTGAAGATGAATAATGTCACGAATGCAGCAACAATCAACAAAGATCCAGCGGAGACCAGCACTATCAGAGAGACTGAGACTGGAGGAACTGAAGGAGAGTAAAAGAGTCATTAAAGTAAGTAAATATCTATATAATCAGTGTATTCAGTGCTGACAAACCTTTAAATGTGTGACAGAGTTTGCTGATGTTCAGATGTGTGGTCTTGTTGCTGATGGGATTGTTGATCACACAGCTGTAGGTGTTGTTATCCTGATATTCCACCTCCAGAGGTAGAGAGACACTGATGCTGAGATCAGACACACTGGTGCTGGACAATAAACTGTTTCCTTTGTACCAGGAGAGACTCACATCACTCACATTCACCACTGAACACAACAATGAACAATTCTGCTGTGATGATGATGATGAACGATTTTGTGTAATGTTAGGAGATGGCAGGTGAGCTAGAAAATATGAGCGAAATAACAAATATATTTAATATATGACATTGAACTGTAAAATGAATACACATATGAAGGAATTTTGGAATTTGAAGACATCAGTATTCCTTGATCTAAAGCATTTGTGGCATAATTTCAATAACCACCAAGATTTATCCCAGCAGAAAAAAAGTGGGTTATACAGTCAGATTCACAATGGAAGTGAGTGGAGAAGATCTCTAAACAATAAAGGGCACCTATTATGCCCCTTTTTACAAAATGTGACACGAATGCCACCACTTTGGCATGAGACCTGTCCTGCTTTACGTAGATTCAAAGTAATCTGTTTGACGCGTTTACATGGCAGAATATTAATTTTGTTCTGTTTATAGAAAGGTTTATCTCACCCCTCTTTTTTTATTCTGATTGAGGTGTTTATATGAAGTAGGGATGTAATGGTATGAACATTTCTGATCACGATTATCACAGTTATTATCAATGTGATGACAATGTTCAAAAAGTACTGACACACAAATCACTTTACCAAGTTTTACATTTAAAGTCAACAAACAACCAATAAAATGACTTTTTGTTTGCCTTATCAGTAAAACAACAGTACCAATGTCGTCCGGATTTTAAATGACAACATGACTGACAACAGTTTAACTAATAGCATGTTCAAATATCTAATGTAAATTTTCAAATAAAGCTGTGAAAAAATTTCATAAAAAGATAAACCTCACATTTCAGCCTTTAAATAAAGAAAAGAGTTACGTCAAAATGATAATTGATTTAACAATTATTATATGTATTTTATCTGTTCCATAAATAATCTATTTTAATTGTTTAAATGTGTAGAATCCACTTAATCTTGTTTTTCATCAACTGGTCAAAATAATGCTACTGCAGGGCATGCAAATTCGGTCTGTTTTTTTTTTTTTTTTTTTGGCCAGACAAAAACTGCACACAAGCTGAATGTAAATGTCTCTGTAAATCCACTGTATGACACTATATGGCGCTTATGGAAAAGCTGAATTACAGCTGTTTCCCATGAACTCCGTGGATAAAACAGTATTGCAATTAAGAACACTACTTTAGATATTACATGGAGCTAAGGTGAAAACAAAATGCCATCGATCTTTTCTGAAGACAATCAGAACCTTCAGAGGTTAATTCATATAATTAATTAATTCATATATTCATTAATTCCCGATTTATGTTTCTAGCGATGGGTGGGTGAAATGTACGCACTGCAAATACATTAGTTACCAAATAATACACACATTCTTTATATGAGGGTTGCGCTTCACGAAATAAAATGATTTAATAAATACCTGTTTACAATAAGCACTTATTCGCGCATACACAGGACAATGTTTGTGGGTGCACACGTAATGTCTGAGGGAGTACAGAGCCATGCTCACTATATATATGGGAGAGGAAGCCCGCTGCAATCCGAGAGATAATGTCTCATACAATAATGCACTCTTGACATTTACCAATAAAATAACACCCAAAATGGCTTCAGATGAACGATGAAAATGAGAATAAAGCTGCAATGCATATCTTATTGCTTAAAATGAACTGAGAATATCTTGTGTTTTTTCGTGGGGATCGGCGCCTATGCCCTTAGCACTTTTTTAAAACATCCGCCACCTTTTCACACAAAATGAAACTACTCTGAGTGTCATGCACAAATGAGACTGTTATTTAAAAGTAGCGGTATATCAGTCAATAGCGGTGGGCAGGGCTACTGTTGCTGTTCATACTATCCATCCTAAATAGTGTGTGAGATTAGAATAACTGTGTCGCTAAGCATAGTATACTGAAAAGAGTAAGCCAAAAGTCCCCGGATGGTCTACTATTTCAGGTTGATTTTTGAAGTGTGGATCTGTGCACACTCTAATGGCTAATATTGCCCATAATTCATTGCATTTTGGTGAAAGATTCGGTCAAGAACTACAAGCACAAATAAAATGTGTTAGAAATTACAAACATGGTGGATGTGTGTGACTGCTGGTTAGGTAGAGATGTTTAGAAAAATGGGGTTTGAGTTACTAATAATCAACATTTAACCTGGTAAAAATATTTATTTAATGTTATCTGTGTTATATTTAATCTGCAACTGCAATGTGAACTTTTATAAACATCCGTTTGGTCGTTAACATTTAAATGCTTTATTATGCAGAAAATCTGAGCAGAGTTTTCAGCATGAAAGGCCTGTGACTGGCTGTGGCAAGATGGTTGACAGGCCAGTTAACAGTGACAGGGTGCATGCATCGATGCAAAAAAAACATCCATTAAAGACGCAGTTGTGTGACATGATAATATGTCCCAAAGTTTGCCTACTTTTCTACTTCACATTCAAAAGTATGTACTTTTTCTTCACCAAAAGAGTACATACTTTAAAGGCATACTATAAGTAGGCACAATGGGACACAACACTTGTTTTTTTGAGCCTGGTTTGATTTTATGAAAATTAAAAAAAAAGAAAAAAAAAAAAAGACTGGATGTATTTTTATTATTATACGATGGCTGTGTACACACAATTCCAACATACATTTCTGTCCAAACACCTTCTAAAAGTGGATTTTGTGTAATAGGTGCCCTTTAAGATACATATATAGTTATAATAGTTTTCAACAGTACAGACACAAGATGTAGACAAAACAAACAAAAAAAACCTTACTAATTTTTCTGACCTGTGCAATGATTTGAAGCAAAGAATTGTGACCCTATACCGCAAAACCGGTCATAAAGTTTTGAAATTGAGATTTATACATCATCTGTAAGCTGAACAAAGCATTCCATTGATGTATGGTTTGTTAGGATATGACCATACATCACTGAGATACAACTATTTGAAAATTTGGAATATGAGGGTGCAAAAAATCCAAATATTGAGAAAATTGTCTTTAAAGTTGTCCAAATGAGGTTCCTAGCAATGCATATTACTAATATTACTAAGTTTTGATATAGTTACGGTAGGAAATTAATAAAATATCCTCATGGAACATGATCTTTACTTAATATCCTAATGATTTTTTGGCATACAAGACAAAATGATAATTTTGACCCATACAATGCATTGTTGGCTATTGCTACAAATATACATGTCCTACTTTTTGTGGTCCAGGGTCACAACTGACAAACAAAACCAGAAACCATAAAATGTCTGTAAAAATGATTTCAACAGTTTTACAGAGGAATGGACCTCACTGACTTCCATTATGAGCACCTCATAACCTTTCTTATTATTTTTTATTTGTTGTTCAGTGTAGTGGTACTCAAGCTTTATTTGATTAATCTTGACTTATAATTAATGTATTAGTTAATTTGTATTTTATTGTTTTATTATGAATTAACTATTAATAAAACAAGAATATGTGAACATTTTTATAAATTAGATCTCTACTCACCATAGACAGAAACACTGAAGGCTTTTGATGACCATTTTTCACCAATTATCTCTAATTCATAGAGTCCAGCATGTTGAGTTGTGATGTTTGTGATGGTCAGAGATCCAGTTTGATTGTTCAGCTTCAGTCTGTCTCTGAATCTCCCATCAAGAACATCATTATATGTGGAGAAAATTTTAGTCTCTCTATTGATTTTAGCTATGAGAGACTTTTCAGTTCCAAATTTCCACAGTATGGTGTTGTCACCATGCATTTCAGTATCTTCAGAGTTTAGAATGACAAAATCTCCCTCCATCACTGATAAAGACTGCACTTTATCTGTGAAAGAAATGAAAACACCTTCAGAACAAACATAAACAGGGTTTACATATCAAATTAAGGCTTGCAAAAAGCTTGAAATGTACAGTTTAAAAGGAGATATGATTTGCTTTTTGACTAATGAATTTATATGATTTTTGTTCTCATTTAATGATAATTGTTTTAAGAGATTTACATTTTGATTTACATGATTATTTTTAAGAGATTAAAATTTTTCTGGTAAAAAAGTAATTGATTTTTTTTCTTGTTTAAATACACAAAATAAAGATAAGTGGCTCAGTTACATATATTTAAATTGTTCTCCATAACTTTTAACATTTTAATAATTTTTTATAAAGTTTACAATGTAGAAATTCCAGATCTCACCATATCTCTGATTTGATCTGAAATAACTGCAATTGAAAATAGTATAATCTGATTAGGAGCACACCTGTGTCGCTCTGTTCTGAGCCATAAAAGCCATAAAAAGAAACAGAAAAAAAAAACAAACAAAAAAAACAAACAATTATTACTTACCAATCAGAAGACACCAGCACAAAAAGAACAAAACAAACATGTGAAACATTTTCTTCAGTTGCTCAGTATCTGATCTAATAAGCTAAAAAAAAAAAAACACACTCAAGCTGCTGTGAATCCTCCCACAGAGTTTGACCCTCCTATACATGCATGTACTCTGAATTGTGTTATATATAGTTTCATATAAATAGGTTTCTGTCCACCGACTTCTCATAGACTTTACCTGTTCCTAATAGTGAAAATAATTCTTCATCTTTGTTTTTATTTTTTATTTATTTATTTATTTATTTTTAGCACTGATCATGTTTGCATTGTGTAGTGTTTGACTATATTAAATACTACTAATTCAAGTAGAAGAGTACAATTTTATGCCAATTTCCTTGAATTACATGGTAAAATCTTATCTTACTAAATATTACTGATTTAAAAATGGTTTTATAATTCAAATTAAATTTCCATATATCATTTATTACATTGATGGAAAAAAACTGAAAATTTAAAACAGGCTGCCGTCTCACATTTTCAGGTTTACTGAGATGTGACTAGCAGTTTAACTAGAGTCAAACTGAAACCTGCTGCGGTCAGTTTTCTTCACAAATGTGGTTTGATCTGTTTGGTAGGCGAACAGCTTGTATGTGGCCACTGGTTTGATGTATGTTTAGCCTGTAGGTGAAGGGCTCCTTCTTTCCTGCTACTGTGAAACTCACAGTCTGACTTCCTTTCTAGATAAAACTGCTTTGTATTGTAATAAATACAGAATCAATCAATAAAAACTGATCTAGGAATCAGTCAAATAAGGGTCAGAGGTCAAACTGGACTCTTACCAATCAAAAATCATTGATATAATAATAATAATAATAATAATAATAATAATAATAATAATTAACCAAGTACAAACATTTCCTTGGTAGTACACACAAAATTTTGTGTTATTTATTTATTTATTTATTTTTTGTGAAATCATATTTCTACAGCCCTAACCTCAATGAAGAAAGACACTTGTTGCAGTCAGTGTGTGTAGTTACAATATCCACCAGCAGGTGCTTGCAGAATTATTAAAGAAGAATTATTAAAGAGCCCTAACCCTATTCTTGGCTCTGCCTTGCTGGACAGCTGGGTTAAAGGCCATTAGGTCAGACTCAAGTCCTCATTTGCTTTATAAATTATATAGTTTTCCTTATTCTGACATACAGTATTACTAACTTATATGTTATGTTAAAGGGGTCATCAGATGCCCATTTTTCACAAGTTGATATTCTTTAGGGTCTTAATGAAAATACTATAATATACTTTGGTTAAAAATTCTCAATGGTTGTGTTAATGTGCTCTGCAAAAATCATCCCATTCTGATGGATTGATCCTTGAAATGCAAATTAGCTCTGCTTGCCCCACCCCTCTCTTCTCTCTTAGCTGCATTTAGTGCATTTAGCCACTAGAGTTGAATGCCGAGTTCTCTTTCGCTTCTAATAGGGTCTGTTATTGCTACACACATGCTCGTCTTAGAGACTATTCATGTAAATGAAGTCGGTTTCCTTTTAAGTAAACCTGAACAGTTGGGAGAAATACTGATGCGCCAAAATATTTGATCTGTGCGTCAGATCTTAAAGCGACAGCAGCGTAAACCTGCAGCAGCCGACCACGTCATAAATATTAATGAAACAACAAAAGAAAAAGAGAAAATCACTCACTCTTCTTGGCTGAATCACTTATTAACTTTAATAAGAATCATATTTAACATATACAGTGAAGATTTTGCAGTGTTGTATTTTAACATTTATTAAGAAATATCTGTAGTAGTCTATTTCTGTAATAGCCTTTAGATAGACGTAAAAAATCAGTTTTAAAAAAAGGTTCTATTTTTTAAAAATATTATTTCATTTGTATTTTTAATTAATATATTTATTTATCATTTTGTTTGTAAGTAATAGGCCTACTTGGAGTGTTTACTTGTCTTCAGTAAGCTTGAGAATGTTTTACTTACATTAGATGATTAGTTTTTGCTGTATTAAAATTATAATTATTTTTAAAACATGGTGGCAGTTTCTAGCTTTAAAGAAAAATATTTTTTCTAACATCTTTGCAGCAATAGTTTTAATGGGTCCAAAACCACCTTGGGTGTGCATGATTTTCTAATATTTTAATGGCACATCATCAATTTTTCTTTATATAATGTAATTTATTGTAATTCAAAAATAAAAGAGGTGTGAGTTTGCTGTGACTTATGGAAAGTATATGTAGGGCTTTATACACAGTGTGTACCATTGTAAAGACTAGGTTTATCCCTCACAGCCTCATTTTCATCCAAGAAAAAAAAAGTCATTTAAAACCCAAAACACACACAGCCACAATCAGAAATAAAATAAGTGCATTTTCTGCTCTTAAGGTCCCATTCACCAAGATACCTACTCCTTTACCCCCACCCTTGAATTTATACATTTACTGTATCAGTGAATAATTTCAAGTCCCGCCCTGTACTTTTTCACATTCTAAAACCTGTTTCACTCTGAAATATGTCACAAGACATAAGTCAGACATAACTTCTGTTACATGACTTTAAGTTTGCTAAGCAGAGCATGGACACAGACTTGTAAAGGTTAAAAACATGAATGATTTGCGTAAACATAGAAGCATTTATGTAGATTACATAATTACATCCAACAAGACCTCAATCTGAGATTTTTGTCATAATAGGGTAGATTTGTACCTCCAGCATCGCGATTGCAGAGAACACTCATCTGTACTTCAAAGTTTCTCTGGCTCTGCCCTGGATCTTATCAAATAGTTAACTACACACAATGAGAGCAGCTTCTTAGAGAGTAAAAAGGCAGACTAAATCCATATTCAGCTTTTTTTTTTTAATATGCATAAATGTTTTAATCACTCATTGGTCATGTAGATGGGAGGTCCGGATGACCTCTTGTGACATGGCACTGTCAAAAGATAGAATTTAGCATGTAAAAGAACACTGTTGCACATTCCCTTCTTACTGCAAAGTAGAAATACCTAAAGTTATTAAAGGGGTCCTATTATGCTTTTTCACTTTTTATATTTTAGTAAGTGTGTGGTGTGTATGTTTTGTGCAAAAAAATATTTACATTTACATATTTACAATTACAAATCTCAAAGTCCACTCCAAAGGGAGATATTTCCTTTTTTCAAAAAATCCCTTTTTAACAATGAACGGCTTCTTTGGACTACAGCTTTTGTTTTCCGGATGTCATGATGTCACAACGCGGCCCATTAGGATATCATTAAAATAAATCCCACCTACGGAAATTTGAATGGTGGATAGAGAGGAGGTGGGGGATTAGCCTAACTTTAGCGATACAGCGTAGAGAGCCACTTTTGGGATGCTTCAATGAGCCATGGCGCAGCTGGTATAAACACAAGCATTGACTAGCGTGACTGTGATCTGGCCATGTTGGAGCCGAGCTGTAGATGTTGTCACGGGTGGGAGCAAAGCGACAGACACAGTGGGCGTGGCGTCAGGCCTCGGAGAGGTTTTTATTAAACAATATAAACAGAAAGTGTCCAAAAAGGGGAAAGAGTGTCCAAAATAAATGGGGGATCTGGTGTCCTCGACGTGAAGGGAATCCGTGAAGGAGGGGCAGTGTTCAGAAGGGAAGGGTCCAGGTAAGGGGCGGAGTCCGGCGGCCGCACTTGCTCCCGCCGGGGTCCGCGGCAACTTGGCGGGTAGCGGCTTCCTTTAGCGGCTTCATCCATTCCTTAGCGGCGGCACTTCCTCAGGCGGGTTAGAAGGCCCGGCATCCTGGCCCGCAGCCATTTCCATGCGGCTCACGTCCGGACCGCGGGTCCGGCAGCTCGTCCATCCTATCGGCGGCGCTCATCCCTTTACGCACCCTTCCTGGACCCACGAGGACACCAGCGTGCATGCACAGGAAAGAGACCAGTCTCCTGAGGAGAGGCGCGCTCGGCATTTTAACAGCGGCGGTGATGAGGCTTCATTCACATCAGATGTGCCTCATCACACGCTGCCAGACCTGGATGTTTCAACGCCCCTCCTCCTCCCACACGCCCACTCCCGTTGGGAGCCTGGTGAAGGGCGGCGATTACCGACGGGGTGAAGCTGATAATTAGGGGGGGAGGCAGCCGACTCGTCACATTGTGTACAGTGTGTGGTAAGAGATTTATTCATGATACATTGTAGATAGCATCACTTTTAACACAAGTGTTTATAAAATGCATAAACTTGCACTAGACTAGGCTAGGCTAGGCTAATCAGTGATGATGTTCTTTGCTCGTTTTCTGTAGCTGCTTTTTGAATACCTAAGGAAATGTAAGCATTATAATTAGTAACTTACAATGTTTTTATTCAATTGTTGTCATGTTAAATACAAATTAATTCATATTAAAAACAATAGTCTGCTTTTAGCCTTATGCTGGAGCTGGTTTCAGGCAATAAAACTAATTATATATAAAGGCCTCCTGTAGCAAACTAATGCATTTTTGTAAGAAAAATATCTATATATAAAATGGAAGAATCACTTTGTACATGAAACACCGTCTAAGCTGTTCTCCAATCACAATGCACTGGGGCAGTTTTTCGGAAGGCAGGCCTTCATCAAACCCATAACTAACCGAGCCTTTTTTTGCCAGGCTGGGGAAAAGGTATTGTAATAATGTAAATTTTGTTAAAAAAAAATAATAAAAAAAATAAAAATGTGTGTTTACTGGATCAGTCTTTAGCTAGTAACTCAGACCTAAAGATTAAGTCTTTGTGGTGCCTTTCTTTGCTTTTTGGGATAGCGCCATTCAGGGTGTGCCTCAGAAGATTGATCAGGTTGAACTTCTGGATCAGATGTTCCAGCTCCCCGAACTGGCAGATCATCAAAGAGGTCATCACTGATCCCTTCAGATTGCTGTCCTGAAGACCTTGATGGTAAGATTCGGTCCAAGTGTACTTTAACTTGCCGATGTCCCACTTGTACACAGTAAGTCAGAGGTCCTCTGCACTGCAGAATCATGCCTGGGATCCAGAGATTCTTGGGATGTCTGAAGTCTCGCACTAACACCCTCTCTCCCAAACTGAATGCGCGGAGTGACTTTGATTTCCTATCATGCATTTTCTGCTGTTGAATCTGGTGCTTGGATACAACATCCGACACATCTGGCTTGAGTAATGAAAGACGAGTGCGTGGTTGCCGTTTCAGGAACATCTCTGCTGGTGTGTGGAGTATTTCTTTATGCGCACAAAAAAACGGGCTAGCCACTGACTAGGAGACACTGAATGAGACTGCATTCGAGTCCATGCATTTTTAAAGGTTTGCACAGCCCTTTCAGCTACACCATTTGAAGCCGGATGGTATGGCGGTGACAGGACATGGCGAACTGTTCAAACTCAGTAAACTGAGGACCATTGTCTGAAACCAGGACTTTTGGCAGACCATATGATGCGAACAGATTCCTAAGAAGGTTAGTAGTCTTTTCAGCGGTCATCAGCTTTGTAGGTAAGACTTCAGTCCATTTTGAATGGACATTTATCACCACCAGGAAATGCTGCTTGTTGACCTCTGCATAATTCACATGTATTCTCTTCCACGGTGCTGTCGCCCATGACCATGGGTGGAGAGGGGCTGTTGGGGGTCTATTCAGAGTGGTTTCACAGGATAAACACTGACTGACAAATGCCTGAATCTCATGATCTAAACCAAGCCACCAAAGGAAGCTTCTTGCCAGAGCTTTCATTCGAGTGATTCCTGGATGACCCTCGTGTAAGTCTGAGAGCAATCTTCTCCTGTACTGAGAAGATTGAATGACCATACGTGATCCCCATTGAACACATCCTTGGTCTGTGGACAACTGATCTTTTCTTTCATAAAAAGGTTTGAGATTTGGATTAGGTACAAACTTAGGCCACCCAATCAGTGTGAGATCCAAGACCTTTGACAGGATAGGGTCACGTCTGGTCTCTTCTGCAATGTCTTTAGCTGAGACCGGCAGTTCCTCAACATGAGAGATCAGAAACACTCCTTTGTGCTCTTCCTTGGAAGGACCATGTTTGCATGGAAGACAGGATAATGTATATGCATTTGCATGGTCACAGGAACGACAGTACTGCATCTCATAGTCATATGCCAAGAGAAGTAACACCCACCATTGCATTCTTAATGCAGCCAGAGTTGGAACTGTGGACGTTGGCCCAAATATAGCCAAAAGTGGTTTGTGATCTGTCAGTAACACAAACTTTCTTCCATATAGATACTTATGGAATTTCTTTAAAGGGGTGATCAGATGCTAAGTTCACTTTTTCATGCTGTTTGAACATTAATGTGTGTTGGCAGTGTATGTACAAATCTACCCTATAATGAT
>JAHKKF010529458.1:4100-32727 GCA_019740295.1 Labeo calbasu | reverse complement strand
GTTTACAACCATATCAGTCCATTAAATGCTGCAATGTTTTCCCTAAAAAACTATTTCTTTACGACTGAAGAAAGAAAGACATGAACATGTCGGATGACAAGGGGGTGAGTGTATTATATGTGAATCTTTGTTTTGGAAGTGGACTTCTCCTTTAATGCCTAGGTCTTCAACTCCGCTCCTAGAAACCCACTGTCCTACAAATTTTATTTCCAACCTGCTTCTGAACACCTGGCCTGTGATTTTTCAAGTGATCCTGAAGACCTTGGTTAGCTGGTTCAGGTGTGTTTGATTAGGCTGGTAGCTAAATTATTCTGAACTTGCATTCCTGCCATGTTGTAATTACCGTAATGACAACACGAAACATTCTACTCGATGCTGTTCGCTTCCTCTGACTCGGAATTATGCATTTATAAACAAACAGGCTAAATCTGCGACAGTCAGGTGATACAAGTCGAAGCTCTCAGAGAATTCTCCGTTTATTAAGTGTAGTTTTATGGTTGGGTTTTATTGTAAAATTTAAATTACTGTTGCTCTATCTTCTGTCTATGATCAGATCTGAACCACCATTTCTATAAAGGATGTAAAAGGTAGAAGGACACTCATTGTTACCTTGAGTTCCGGCGGGTCCTTGGATTCCTGAAGGTCCAGGGTCACCAAAAGTTCCAGGAGATCCAGTTGCACCAACAGGACCAAGTCTACCCACTGACCCTCGAAGACCTTTGGGACCTACAGAAATTTCAGAGCAATTGAAATTGGAGTTAAAATGTTAAATAATTAATCAGACTTTTAGTTTCATATTTCTTCCTTTTTTATGTTTTGCAAAGACAAAAAAAATAAATAAATAAAACACTCACCTGGGAATCCTGGACTGCCCGGCAGGCCTGGCATTCCTGCCTGACCAACAGATCCATCAAGACCTGCTGGGCCCGGTTCCCCAAATGGCATAGTGCCGGATATGTTACGTGGGACCACAATACCTGGACGTCCCTTAAGACCGGGAAGACCTGAGAGGACAATAAGCAAAAGCTAATGTTTCAAGAATGTTCATGACTGTTAGCTAACTTTTTTAAGATATAAATGCCTGCTGACCCTTTAATCCTTTGGGTCCATTCCTGCCATAATCTCCTGGTTCTCCAGGGAACCCTGGTGGACCAGGTATACCACTAAAGCCAGGGTCACCTCTTTGTCCTTGTAAATCCAGAGAGCACAAAAATTAATAAATTCCAATGAACAAACTATGGAAGCACAGTTAAAGAGAAAATAATACCTTTAAAACCAGGACTGCCTTGTAATCCAGGGCCTCCAAAACCACCGGGGTTTCCACGTGGACCTGGTATTCCTGGTAGCCCAGGAAATCCGGCATCTCCCCGGTCTCCTTGGACTGTTCCAGGGCCTGGTGGACCAGGTAGGCCAGGAGGGCCAAAGGGACCTACAAATGTTCCAGTTCAGCTGATTACACTGCCTCACAAGAACTGCTATTACAAAAGGTGATGTTGACACTTAAAGAGGAACAGATCTAATAGAGTGATAATTGCCGTCTAGATGAAATATTGTTTTGTTTTAGATATACACAGCTCAAGAAAGGATCAGTTTACCCTTGGAGAAGCAATAAAAGTAATAAGAACAGAGAGTACAGAGACGTCCTGTACCTTCTCGTCCATCTAATCCTGGAAGTCCAGGGTCTCCGGGAAGACCTGGGATATTAGAAAAACTAGGTGGACCAGGGGGGCCTCGATTACCAGGGAAGCCTGACAAACCAGGGGCACCTGAAAACCAAGATTTCATAAGCATTAAATAAATATATGCAAATAAAAGATAAACTAAGATGTGTGCTTTTTTTTTTTGGTGTGATTCCCACTCTAATTAGCTTGCTGCTTTATGACTACCATTAATATTGAATATATGGCTTTCCTTTTCATTTAAAATGGACATTTCCATAAATATCAGATTGATATTTACAGTTAATTGCCATGTTTAGTGTCCATAAACATAATTCTCCCCACCAGAGTCTCCTCTAGATCCTTTTTCTCCAGAACGCCCAGGTACTCCAGGCTGTGATGAGCCTCTCTCTCCCTTCAGGCCATTCACACCAGGAGCTCCAGTCCGACCACCTTCAGTCACACCTGAGGAAGTATGTTAAATGAGCAGTCACTAGTTTGCTCTTGTTTAAAGCATATTGTAGAACCTCATAATCAAAGGTTCATCCGATTAATTTACCTGGAACTCCAGACTGCCCCTTGGATCCTGGAAGACCATTGAGCCCAACTAAACCAGGTGATCCTGGAAAACCTGAAGTAAGATTTGAAGCAGGGTATTTCAGAAATAACAACATGCTGGTTTCTAATACGTAGGTAGTTTGTAGAATGAATGAGCTGAAAAACATGTTTTTAGCAATATCTAACAGTAAAGTGGTACAAGTTCTTGTTTAACCTTTCTCTCCTGGTGAACCTGGAGCTCCAGGACGACCCAAATCTCCATCACGCCCCTTCTGTCCGGGATAACCAGGGAGACCCCTAATTCCTGGGAGGCCTGGTGAGCCTGTAAACAAATACAAAAATAAAAATAAAATTGACATCAAGGAAAAAAGAGCTAATGTGATATAAAAGCTAAAGTAATTTCAACAGAATCATAAGGGTGGCTCCAAACGTCGGCGTACCACCAAATCCAGGTGCTCCTGGCTCTCCAGGAAAACCTTTCTGGCCTTGAAATCCCGAGACTCCTGGGAAACCTGGATCACCTGGTGCACCAGGAAGTCCTGGACCACCTAGTTATGAAAGTCAAGAGACAAAAATCTAAGTAATCAGACTGGAATATACATTACAAAATGAAACACAGTACAAAAAATAAAAGAGTTTATAAAACATACACATACCAAGAACCTGAAAAAAGTGTCTTTCTCACCTGAGAATCCAGGATTTCCGTTCGCACCCTTTGGTCCAGGGGGTCCAGATAATTCATATGAATCACCTTTCTCACCTTAAAGACAATGTTTAGGGGCATCAGACTACTATTCGACTACTTGCATTTGTTATACATAGTGTAGATCAGAAATAAGAAACATTATTATTATTATCATACTTGGCATTGAAAGAATCACAGATCTCTCACCTTTGCTACCAGGTTGTCCTGAAACACCTGGGAACCCTTGAATCCCAGGTACACCATCATCACCCTGCAGTGGAGAACAACAAAAAAAAGTAAAAGACAGTGTATTTTTGTGCATAACATATTTTGACTCAAGCACAAGTATGAGACTTTGAGACCATACAAGACCCCGTGTCAACAACAGTATTAATATTGTTGTTTCAATAGTAAACTTCTATACATATACTAGTGGCCTGAATACAGGATACTTACCCTCTGGCCTGGTGAGCCAGGGAAGCCCAGAACTCCAGGTGAACCTTTAGGACCAGGAAAGCCAAAGGAGCCAGGAATACCTGGGAGTCCAGGCTGGCCAGGAAAACCTTTTGCTTGGTCTGCAATACCAGGTGATCCAGGAAAGCCATCACGTCCAGGTCTACCAGGAAAACCCTTGTCACCTGTTAAAAAGAGAATAACGATTTTAATAAATGAATGACTGGTCTTTGGTGTCATTTCAATCCCACACTTTTATCACAGACTGAAAAGATAACTTTGGTCGTCAATGAATGACTCTACAAAAAAAGTCCATGAATACCTCTCTATCACTAAACAACATGAGTTCATCATTAGAAATTAAGGAACTGAGGTCTAAATGGATGGTTTGTCCACTTTTTTTACCTCTTGGTCCTGGGAAACCAGGCAGTCCGCCACTTCCTGGTTCACCTTTTTTACCCCTTTCCAGCTCCTCTACTGGAAGCACTGGAAGAGAGGGTCCTGGAAGACCAGGAGCACCACGCTCCCCTTTTAAAACACAAACATTTGTGTTTTAAATTAGTACATTAATTCATTGTATTACTGTAGTGCATTTTAAAATATAATTACAATAATCATATCTTGCCTCCTTCTGAAGTTCTAAATTATTTTTTGAATGCCTTCTATGGTTTCAGTTAACTAGAAAATATCCAACAGTGAAATGTCCCGCAAATGCCATTAATATACCTTTGGTTCCTCTTGATCCAGTTCCCCCAGGTAAGCCATCCTGCCCAGTGAAACCAGGTAAACCTTTAACTCCTGGGCCACCTGGGAATCCAGAAGAACCAGGTAATCCTGGGAACCCTAACAATCCAAAAGACCCCTTCTCCCCTGGAACACAGACAACAAAATATCTACATTATAATTAAAAGCAAATTGTGCTCATTAGACTATTTTACACTATTTGAAATCATCTCAGAGATGCTTGTTTGATGTCTTTGTAATAATGCGCAACATAAAAAATTTAATAGTGTGGTTTTAGAGATAGTAGGAAGCATGTTAAAATGACTTCAGAAATGAATCTAGAGTAGCTTCTATCTGCAATATAACTCAGAAAAGTCAAATCAATTTGAAACGAGCTCTTTCTGCAACATCATACCCTTTATTCCTGGCCTTCCAGGTATGCCTGGACGTGTTTCAATGCTGGGAGGTCCAGGAGGTCCCCTAAATCCCTGTGACCCTGGGATGCCAGGAAGTCCTGGTATACCCTTTAGTCCACCAGGAGCTGGAGGCCCTGGATCTCCTCTCACACCCTTCAGGCCTGGGAAACCTGTGGAGGAAAAAATAGTTAAAACATAATACAGGAACTGGCTCTGAAACTGCCTAGAAGCTACTTGGATTTCACAGAAATTAATTCCATTAAGATTTTTTATATGAGATAGTAAATAAACTCACAATACTGAACATGTGAACACACTTACCCACTAAAGAAATACTTTAAAGACAGGTAATTAATGAAAAAACAAGCAAATGCTGACGAATGCAATGATGTTCATTAACAAAATACTAAAAGTGCAATAAATGTTGACAAAAAACATTTAGTGATATTTGTTTTACTGCATGAACACAACATCGTTCACATTTTGTGTATATGTCAGTTCAAAGTAAAGGCTAATTCTAAACTGAATGTACAAGTAGCTGGAATATGAAATATTACTTTGACGACTAACTATGATAGAGATAGCATTACTATAAAGATAACATTACTAACTAAAGATGCTGCTGTTTTACCAATAGGTGGGTTTGTAGTTAAAGGCACACAAGCAAATCAGGGTTATAGCAAGTTCTATGTCTAGATTGTTAGACTAGAAGCTAGATTGCTCAAATTCATTGAACCTGAGGATTAGTACTTAAGCACACAAGTTTTAGGTCATCTTTTGTGTGTAAGTATACTATGTGCTGCCTGCTTCATGGCACACAAACACACAAAAAGATCAAGGAATACAGTTTAAACCACTCCAGTGATAAAAGACCATGGATTAACTCTTTCAAATAGATGGTCAATCCAAGAAATTACAAACCATTCCACTGGTTTGCAACAGATGGGAGAGTTCACCCATAAAAATTTAATTCTGTCATCATTTACTCACCCTCAAAAGACTTTTTATCATTTTTGAAACACAAATGAAGATATTTCTAATTAAGAGGGGCATAGTGATTTATGCCCCTCTAGGGAAAGCCTATTACACCAAAACTCTGACAGTTCAAAAAGTTAATAAAAACATTGTAAAAGTAATCTATATAAAATAATACATAAAATAATTTAAATCTGTTCATGATATAAAGCAATTGTGTATCTTCAGAAGACTTGGATTCAACCGCTAAGTTTTGGCGGAATGGACTTTAAATGGAGGGCCAGAAATCTGTCAGGTTTGATTCAAAACCATTTTTGAAGATGGGCGGTGTTATTAGTTAGGAACAAAGGTGAGATTGAGTAAATGATGAGATAATTTTCATTTCAGGGTGAAAAAAAATGCTCCCCTGCAATCGATGCTTTAAATAAGATTACTGGAAACTCAAGGAGACAAGCGAAAGATAAGTGCATTAAAAGGTAGCATTGCGAGAGTGTGAATTGTGTGTTAGAGGTACATCAACACTATATGCAGGGCATCAGGGAGGACAATATTTCTCACCTTGGCAGCCTAGTGAGGTGACCCAACACCAAAAATAGAAGAGGGAGACACCACAAATGGAAGGACGGGAGGGTGGAAATGATGGTGATGGAAAGAGAAGAAGAGGGGAGCATGGAGAAAAGAATAACGAAAACAGATATTTTATGTGAGGAAGATCAGTAAACACAGGCTGACGAAGACTGATGAGAAGAGAAAGAGCCAATGAAACATTTTACCGTCTCAAATCTGCAGTAGAGTAAACACAATGCTGACATGAAAATTTAAACCAAACCACAACTACCCAGGTTATTAATGGTGTATAAGGTAGACAGTAGAAAAGATGCCTCATGACAAAGTCTTAGAAGTCCAGTAGCTCCACCAAAAATTAAAATGTGAAAGGTCAAAATTGCTTACTGTAAAGCTCAAGGTAGAGTTTACCCTAGTATAAGTAGCAGCTCACTCATATTATTAGCTAAAACACCAAACTTGATTTGATTTGGTTACCTCGAGATCCATCAAATCCTTTAGCTCCAGGTGGCCCTCTGGGACCAGGAATACCCCCGGGAGGGATTTCCCCTGGTGGACCTACAGGACCTACGAGACCAGGAATTCCATCTACACCTCGTACTCCCTTTACACCAGGAAATCCACTGCGTCCATCATTACCTAAGGAGGAATTCTTTAGTGTTAATGGTTAATATCTAGCTTGACTTACAATGTCTAAAATGTTGTCAATAACTTTGTGAAAACAACTCATCAAACTTACCAGGTCTCCCTGGTAAACCAGGTACACCAGGCTGACCCTTGTCTCCTGGCTCTCCTGGTCTCCCTGGAGAACCTGGACCTCCAGGGGTGGCTCCAAGCACCACACCAGGTTCTCCCTTAGCTCCTGGCAAACCTGGCAAACCATCTCTTCCTGGAGGCCCTGGCAAGCCAGCATTTGTTGCTCCTGGTAAACCCGGATCTCCTCTGGGTCCGGGAAAACCTAATCATAAGTTAGTCAATTTTAATAAAGAAGAATCCAATGTCTCTTCTTAATGGCGTAGAGATGTAAAAAGCACTGCTCACACAGAAGTCACTTTCAAACCAGAAGCAGCAAAGGATTTTGTTGGTGATTTCATGTTACCATGTTAAAGGAGAAGTCCACTTTCAGAACAGAAATTTACAGATAATTTCCTCACCCCCTTGTCATCCAAGATGTTTATGTCTTTTTTTCTTCAGCCGTAAAGAAATTATGTTTTTTGAGGTAAACATTTCATTTTTTCTCCATATAATGGACTGATATGGTGCCCCGATTTCGAACTTCAAAAATGCAGTTTAAATGCGGCTTCAAACGATCCTAAATGCAGTTGTAAACGATCCCAGCCGAAGAAGAAGGGTCTTATCTAGCGAAACAATCGGTTATTTTCATTTAAAAAATACAATTTAAATGATTTTTAATCTCAAACGCTCGTCTTGTCTTGCTCTCCCTGAACTCTGTGTATTCTGCCTCAAGACAGTTAGGGTATGTCGAAAAACTCCAATCGTATTTTCTCTCTCAACTTCAAAAATCATTTCAAAATCATCCTACATCGCTGCAGAAGTACCGACCCAGTCTTTGCAAAGTGAACATGCAAAGAAGATCAAACACCTTCAACAAAAAAGGTAAAACAGCGATATAAAACAATTTAGAAGTTGAGGGAGAACATGAGATGGGAATTTTTCAACATACCCCAGCAAACAGTTCAGGCAGAGTGAGACAAGTCGAGCATTTGACATTAAAAAGTATATAAATTGTATTATTTTTGGGATTGTTTGTATAAATTGTATTATTTTTGGGATTTTGGCATTTGGGATCGTTTGAAGCCACATTTAAACTGCATTTTAGAAGTTCAAAATCGGGGCACCATATCAGTCCATTATATGGAAATCCTGAAATGTTTCCCTCAAAAAACATAATTTCTCTATGGCTGAAGAAAGAAAGACATGAACGTCTTCGATGACAAGGGGTGAGTACATTATCTGTCAGTTTTTGTTCTGGAAGTGGACTTCTCCTTTAACGTGAAAAGTTTCTTTAAAGTGAGGAAGTTTTTCACCCTCCTGTGAAATTCCCAAACACAGATTCCAATTGGAATGACTGGATTACAAGTTGACCTATTATATGATATGTAAAATTTGTGGTTAGATGGAACACCCATTCACATTTGAGGCTGTAATCTTACCCTGAGGTCCTGGTCGACCTCCAGAGCCTGGATCTCCTCTTTCACCCTTTGACCCATCAAACCCTGGGCGCCCACTCACTCCTGGGGAACCAGGCTGACCCTTTGGCCCTAATATTAATATACACACAAACATGCAAAAGAACACATTAAAGCATTTTGAATGTTACTATAATCTTTAAAGTAATAGTTAAACTACCACAATTTTCAACTTTAATATATTTCTAGAAATTAAATTACCTGGCACCCCAGGATTTCCAGAGTATCCTGGATCTCCAAGTTCACCAGGAATCCTACAGGGCAGTGGTGTTCCTGTTGACATCCATATCATTGTCAGTAACATATAAAAAGTGTCAATGGTGGCCCATTCCACACACATTCCCTACAACTAACCATGGCAAACCAAGTATTTAAAGATGGGTGTTTGTGTTAATTGTTAGTTAAAAATGTACCTGAATATCTAAGATCAGCGAATGTTGGCTGATAAGCAAAAGGACAGGAGGGAATATACTGTAACTATGCAATTACACTGCAGTCCACCATTATAATTTCATGAAGTGTCTTGAAATTGGGAATGAGTCCAAAACATTTTAATGTGGAGGGCAGGGAGATCTGTCTTATGCTGTCGATTACCACAGAAAAGTTCAATTTACTTCCATAACACTTTATTATAATTCATAGGGCCAGATTTACTAACAGCTTGCGCCAGCGCAAACCGTCTTCTAGCGTTAAAATAGTACTGTCAGGATTTAATAAAGATGAACAGTGAAGAATTATCGCTGAAAAGGCGTGGATGTGGTTATTTTTGCATCTAACCTTATTATGGCCCGAGCACCGGTGGAGCAAAGACCCTATTGGAATTGCTCAGATTCTTCTCCAAAATGTATTACATTTTTGAGGGCCTCAACATGCTTGAAAACTCATGAAGCTTTGTGCAAACGCCAAAAGTGTAAAAATTTATGTCTGATATGGGTTTCAAAAGTAGGTGTGGCAAAATGGCTCGATAGCGCCACCTATAAAATTTCAATTAAGTGCCCCTCGAACTGTATGAAATTCGGTAGACACATGTAACACACCAATACCTACAAAAAAGTCCTCGGTATGAAGCCCGAACCCCAACAGGAAGTCTGTCATTTTGAATTTTTGAAGTTTTGTGCCGTTTTTGCCATTTCAGGCGTTGTATTTAAACAAACTCCTCCCAGAGATTTAATCAGATCAACACCAAATTTGGTCAGTGTAATCTAAAGCCCTTTGTGACATTAAATTGTAAAGATCTTTGGTTTTCGTTGAAGGGCGTGTCCGTGGCGGCCTGACAAATTTTGATGTTTCGCCATGGGAATAGAAGGTGTTGTAGCTCAGCCATACAATGTCTGATCTGCTCCAAACTCCACATGTTCGCTAAGAATCCAGGCCTGAACACATCTAAAGGATAATATTCTGTTATAATCATAGCACCACCTGCTGGCAACAGGAAATGATTTGTTTTACACTAACTTAAACATGTAATGTCCAATCTGCACCAAACTTCACATGTTTGGTAAGAGTTCTGGCCTGAAGACATCTACATGCCAATATTCAGTTATAGTCCTAGCGCCACTATGTCAAATGACCTTGACATATTCCTTCTATATTTACCACTTTAAATGCATATTGCCCACCGTACACTGTTTTCCTAAAGTGGTGGTGGTGAGCCCAGGTGCGAGGGCCACTTCAACACTGCTTGCTTTAATTGAATACGCATTTGCAGGAGTTTCCCTTTCAGATGCAAAATTTATGGGAGGAGAGTGTTAAAATAAATCATGCAATGCAATTTACTAACATTTGCACTCGTAACATTGCGTAATGCATGTCTTAAAGCAGGTGGTAATTTGAGCTGCTGTTGGTAGATTGCGTTGTTCATCATGGAAATGATCTGGCTGCGTCTGTGTTCTGCATTGTCAGCAAATCACACACAGAATTTTCCCCTCCCATCGCCGCTTTTATGAAATTGCACTCTAATTTTCCCTGTTTAATAAATCTGGCCCATAGTGTTCTAAAGCAGCTTTATGGAAAATCATTTCAATTTATAGTAATGCACATACAATGAGAATGCATTTCAGAGAGTTTAAAAAAAAAAGAAATTTGCAGCTTATATTAATTAAAGTGCTTATATTATCTTCTGTCGTTGGATTTGTCCATCCACAGGAGTATGATGCAAAAGTGTTTATTGGCTTTAGATGGTCATAACAGGACATATTGGAAATAATGTTAGAAAGTGACAGAGTTTTATGCATATTTCTATCCATCTAGGCTCATGATAGCACATAACAGTGTGTATTCTAGTGTTGCAATGCATTGCTGCATAAACTTCCATTGTAAGTGCATTTAGGAACAATTTTTGCTGGCGAAGGATAAGTCAAAATATCTTCTGTGGTAATCGATGATATGTCATGAGTGTTGGTGATAAAGGTGAGCATGTTGGGACTAACGTTGTTTCACTACAAAGGGTATGCAAAGCAAATGAGCCTTTGAAGGTGTACCAGAGTCTCCAAAATCTGATAAAAGTTTGTTTTCATACTTCAAAAAAAGAAAAAAAAGGAAAAGAAAGAAAACAACCCCACCCTCCCCAAGTAAAGTCAGTTACAGAAGAGCTAATAACATGCACAAAGTTTGTTAAATGACTGACAAAAGACTGCTGTTATATGGCAACTACCACTTTTCCAGAATGGCAAGACACTAACTGTGTCACTAACTGACATCTCAAGCTATAGGAAAGTCAAAATGAAGGTAAATTATGGTCAGGTTTGGTGGACACTCTACAGTTAAGCTGTCTGATACAGTCAGGCCATTGGAATTTTTTTATTTTTTATTTTTTACTGGCTGCAGCTCTGGGCTTCACATCTCACCTCCCTCTTCCAAAGAGGCATCATTAAGCCCCGCCTGCCCACAGCTGTCACCTAGTCAGACAACATGCAAGGGCAAGAGAGATTGCAAGAGAAGCTGTCAATCAATCGGTTGATGAATCAGTTCATTCGGGCAGCATCAATAAGCAATCAAATGCACAAGCATGAAAATGATTGTACCTTTAGTAGAGAATTAAAAAGCTCATTCAAATATTCCAGCACATTCGGTTAAAGCAGTGCAAATACAGAAATTAAAAGGGGAACGTGTGCACGGCTGTGTCAAAGCCATTCCATTACTGAGAAAGAGATGGAGAGCATGCAGAGAAGTGAAAAGATTTGGTGATTCAGAGATGAATGTTAAGACTTGTTACGATTTAATTGCACCTGCTCAATTTCTCTCTGAATGGAATGGCTTGCAAAGAGGTCAAAAGTTCTGTTAGCACAGGCAAAATGTAAAGATTCGTTTGCACACCCATTCACTCTCACACACGAGATAAATGCTTGTCAAAATGAGGTTTAGCAGCCTGTAAACTGAAGCTCTTTCAACCAAGTTCATCTTATACTGTTTAATCTTGTACTTTGAACTCACAAAACAAGCTTAATATGCTAAGTGGGCCTCTTAAGGAGATTGATAGTTATTGTTAAAGTGTTAAAGTGTTACTCAAATGTTTCTTCTACTTACCTGGAGAACCTGGAGGTCCAGGTGTTCCAGGAAGACCATTGAATCCAGGTTCACCTTGTGACCCTTTGAACCCAGCTACACCAGGATAGCCAATACCAGGTTCGCCCCTGTCACCGGGACGACCTTTGAACCCTGGAACACCAGGAAAACCTTTATCTCCAGTCACCCCAAAACCAGGCTCCCCCTGTAGAGACAGAACTTAGACATTTAGAGATCTCACTAGTTGAAAGTCAGAATAAGAATTACTACAAGCAATAAGAAACACAAGTCTGCTTTGGCAGTAAAATCTACTCACAGGTAGACCTGGTTGTCCAGGGAAGCCAGGAGATCCATCCCTTCCGGGGTTGCCGCTTCCCCCAAGTGGTCCAGGAAGACCCTGTTGACCCATATCACCTTTTTGTCCTCTGCCTTCCGGGAAGAAAGAATTACCTTTCTCTCCTTTACGCCCTCTAAAGCCTCTGTCACCTGTTCGACCCTAAAACAAAGCAAGACTTATCATTTTTAACCATTTTGGAAGTTACCTAATGATCCTAATGGATCGCACACGACTCCTGAACAAACAAAAAAATGTGTAACCTTAGCAGTGAACTTTCATTCATCATACCACCCGAAAACTCACAAGGCATTAGCCAACTGATCTAAGCTAATGTAATAATTAATATCTTACATCAAGGCCTTGTGGACCACGGGATCCTGGGAAGCCTACGTCACCAATTTCTCCCTTCACACCATTAAGTCCTGCAAAACCCGGGGGCCCTGGAAGCCCTTGAGGTCCCTGTCCACCAATTGTTCCTCCACCCAAACATTCACAGTCACCATTTTCTCCTGCAAGGGCACAGAGTCAAGTAGGAAAGAAGAAGTCAAAGTATGCCATTCAACATAATTGTCTAAATGAAACCCAACATTTCCCATTTTAGTTCTACAACAAAGCGCCTTACCTTTAAACCCTTTAAAGCCTCTGTTTCCAGGAGGTCCTCTCGGACCAGGCTGGCCTGGAAAACCAGGCAGTCCAGCAAGGAACAGGTTTGCTAGATAGAAAGATAAAATAAGAAAAGTGGAAACCTGCAACTGCTCCCCCAAGAATCTACTTTTATTTGATTTAACCCCATAAAAATGACTTTCTTGGTGTGATTTAATTTGTCAAATCTTAATGTGATTTTGACTTGAATTAAAATGTAAATTTAGATATTATAACATAAAGCACATTCTTAAGTTTATGAAATTAAGATGACCATGATCATCATCTGCAAAAGCTTACGTGAACTGCCCGGTGGTCCAGGGAGACCTGGAGGTCCAGGAAGCCCTTGTCTTCCAGAAAGACCTTCAGGACCATAAGAGTCCCGACCTGGGTTTCCCCTCTGTCCTTTGGTACCACGATTACCAGGGAACCCAGGAATGCCTGGACGACCTGAACAGAAAACCAAGACTCACAGTTATCACCATACTGATAAAACAGATTCTTGAGCTGCATGATTTAAGCCATAAAGCCTTAAAGGAGAAGTCCACTTCCAGATCAACAATTTACAAATAATACAAATAACCGATCATTTCGCTAGATAAGACCCTTCTTCCTCGGCTGGGATCGTTTACAACCACATTTGGGATCGTTTGAAGGCATTTAATCTGCCTTTTGGAAGTTCAAAATCAGGGCACCATATCAGGGGAAAAATGCTGAAATGTTTTCCTCAAAAAACATAATTTCTTTATGACTGAAGAAAGAAAGACATGAACATCGTGGATGATAAGGGGGTGAGTAAATTATTTGTAAATTGTTGTTCTGGAAGTGGACTTCTCCTTTAAAGGTCAACTGAAGTGCTTTGAAACACACAACCTTATTCTATATGTTGACGTAATTTCAACTGAAACAGGAAGACAGGGTGAAACATATCCTGCCCCCTTTTTAAAGCAGCCAATAGTGCCACAATTTCATCCATATCACATTATCTATATATAAAATAGCATTCTGTGTAAATTTGAAATGTGTCCACGCTGTGGCAGTTCGTGTGACACAATGTGAAATCTGACTTCATTCGCCTCATCGGAATGCATATTTGCACTGTCTGAATTGCTTGCTATCCTCTATATATAGTGTACTACGTGCCATTTACTATACAGAAAATTCAGCCGCAGCTTCAGCGTCTATTTATAGTGTAGGGGGCGGGAGGCGCTCAGATTCTAGAGAGCATTTGATTGGACAGAAAGTTTGACGAGAAGCTAAAGTGCAGGGTGATGTCATCAAAATTGTTGATCCATATTGGTGGAAGCTAGAGACTGTAAGCTTTGAATGCTTATATCTTCTAAATGCAAATTTTGTCATTGTTTTGGAGCACACTAACTTCCAGATAACCGTAAGCCTAAAAGCCTAAAAGCCAAAAAACTTCATAGGGACTTTAAAATGCAAAAGTATGTCACAAATACCTGTGAGAAAAGAAGGCACTCCAGGAGGACCAGGCTGACCGGGAAGCCCAGGAAAACCTGTATCTCCAACTATCCCTGGATAACCAGGAAAGCCAGGATCACCTGGAGGACCTAGATACAAATAAATTGAACAATCACTGAAGACAGTACATCAGCATACATATGAGTGAGTATGTGCATGAGCAATTGCAACATATAAGATCACGAAAGTGTATGAAATTTTCGGACAGATAAATGCAACCTCTATGACTGAAATAATGTGGATTCCTCATACCTTTAATTCCACCTACTGGATCCACAATCGGTCCAGGTGGACCTGGCTCTCCTCTCTCACCCTAAAAATACATTTACAATATGCTATTGTGTAACATCTTTCTGTTTATGAAATAATTATTTGTGTATTTCTCAATCTCTGTTCTTACCCTTGGCCCGGCAAAACCTGGTTGTCCTGGAAAACCCTGAGTCCCAGGGAAGCCCTACAGAGGAGACAGAAGATGGTTGGTATCTAATGAAGACATAAGAGGAAAATTATTTAAAGTAAAGAGTTTCATAACTTACTTTTATCCCAGGAAGCCCAGGAGGACCGTTCAGACCAGGTGGACCCTGCCATGTCAAACAATACATGAGAAGAAATTCAATTTCAATTTGAAACAAATAAAATGTAAAATGTATACTTTATTTTCTAATACAGTATAAACAAACAAGATGTAATGTAAAATCTTCTGAAATGCTGTACCCTATAGCGAATCTCAAAATGTAGCAGTAGCGTCACCTACCCTTAAGCCTGGCAAGCCCAGGATTCCCTTTTCTCCAGTCTCACCTCTATACCCATATGGGCTCTATATATGCAAAAAAAATGTGTGTGTCAGTTTCAAACAACATATCAAACATTATTGGCATGACAGCCTGTCTTGGATTACTCACTGGCGGTCCTTGTCTCCCTGGAAGACCTGGAGAACCGTCATAGCCTTTATCACCCTGAGGAAGAGAGAGATAGAGAGAGAGAAGAAAGAAGATTGAGAATTCATAATGTCACTTTGTGTTTTTTAAGAACAACCGTGACTGGGCTGGGTTAACCCCAGGAGCTTAAGCAACTTTTTACACCTGAAAATCAACTAAAACATTTCTTCTCCAGATTGTAGTATGAAAAAACGTCATTAAAAGAATGTTAATTAGTGAAAAATATGTACTGCAAATGCAGAAAAGACTGCCTTTGAATGACACTTTAATGATACTGATATTTCTATGTTCAAGGAATATTACACAATACAATATGCAGCAATTTATTGTTGTACACAAAACTATGCACGAAATCAACAGATTTCAATTCAGTTGAATGTCCTGTGTTGTGATTTGAGCTCCAAATGAAACAAACAAGAATCTTAAATTTTAACACCTACATAATATAAACTATAGTTCAAAAGTTTAATGTCAGTGTGTTTTCCAGGGCCGATGCCAATGCCGATTATTACAGATCAAGTAGACCGATATTTTGAACCAATATATCTGTCTGGTGTAAAAATGAAAATTAATCTAAAAATGAAGAATAACAAGGGCTCTGACAAAAACATTCTTTAAATATTTTACAAAAATATTTCAGCAATTTTTTTTTATTATTGTTTTTGAAAGGAGTCTCAAGGCTGTATTTATTTGATCAACAATATGATAAAAACAGTACTGTGACATACAGTATTTTTTATATTTTTTTAAACAGCAGTAAGTTTTGCTGCTCAATATACAGTTGAGGTCAAAAGTTTACAAATAAAATAAGACGGATCATACAAAATGCTTGTTAGTTTTTTATTTAGTACTGACCTGAATAAGATATTTCACATGAAAGATGTTTACATATAGTCCACAAGAGAAAATAACAGTTGAATTGATTTAAATATACCGGTTCAAAAGTTTACACCCCTTGATTCTGAATGATCCACAGCTGTGTTTTTATTTTTAGTGATAGTTGTTCATAAGCAGTTAAACTCTTCTTTAGAAAAATCCTTCAGGTCCTGCAAATTCTTTGGTTTTTCAGCATTTTTGTGTATTTGAACGCTTTCAAATATGACTGTATGCTGCCCTTCAGAAGCTACAGAAGATACTTACATGTTTCCCGGAAGACAATGAAATATTTTATGAAATATAAAATTTACCCTGATCTTCAAATTCAAAACGTTTTTACCCTCGGTTCTTAATGCATCGTTTTTCCTTCTGGAGCATCAGTGAGCCTTTGAACCTTCTGTAAAAGTTGCATATGAAGAACAGCAAGCAGTTTAACTATTCAGGACAAACATGGGACTCATGAATAACTATCACTAAACCAAAAAACACAGGTGTGGATCATTCAGGTAACAACACAGTATTAGGAATCAAGTGTATGTAAACTTGTGAAAAGGATTGCTTTTATAAATTAAATTATTTTTTTTCTCTTGTGGACTATATGTAAATGTCTTTTATGTGAAATATCTTATTCAGATCAGTACTGAGTAAAAAATAACATGCATTTTCTATGATCCCTCTTATTGTGGTAAAATATTGTGCAGATTCTGCAAGGTGAATGTGAAATTTTGACCTCAACTGTACTATTAATTAAAATTCTGCTTTGTTGAAACTGATACTTTTTTCAGGATTGTTTGATGAATAGAACATTCAAAAGAAAATCAATTGTTAGAAATAAAAATCTTTTGTAACATTTTAAATATTATTGTCATCACTTGGGAACTAATTCATTCTTGCAGAATGAAAGTATTTATTTAAAAATCGTATAATAGTGTATATCATTTAAGAGAAGTATACAGTTTCAGAAAGCTAATTTCACATTTGAACCACACTTCAAATAAATTTCATTGTATTAGAACAAAATATAACCATTATATACATTATATAGTGATATTTATACATTTGTAATGTGGCTTAAGTGTCCTCTTTAGGGCCACTGTAAGTATGCACACATAATTTCAGCAGTTTTGGAACATGTGACTGAAATCACCACCAAATATGAAGAATTTACGAACACCACCCTCAATGTTCACCACAGGGTGAAGTAGGGCATGTGTACATCAAGCACAAAGTGGACGTCACCCTCCCAGATAGCAGGTCTGAGGTACAAGGGGACAAAGAAACTGTAGAAAAGATTTTGAGGAGGACGGTGTCGATTGACTTCATCCTAGGTTTAGATCCTCACAGCTGCGTTTTCCTCACAAACCTTAGTTCCTTTGTCTCCTTTTGGAAAGCCAACAAGCTCCACCACTCCATTGACCAGTGGGCGGCCTGGGTCACCGGGCGGGCCCACATCTCCCTGGATACGGTAACCAAGGAAGAGAGATTTTTTTTTTATATGGGACAAGATGTGGGGTGATGGGGAGGCTGTTTGGAGACGGTAGCGGCGGAGCATGTTGAAGAGGTGGCATGTGGTGAGAAGTTTTTGGGTTTGAAGAAGAACGTTAAGAGGACTGTGACCACTGCCGGAGCAGCGGGGAGATCAGGGTGAAGAGGAGATGAATGAACATAGGCAGAGTGAAGGAACTTTGGTAATGAACCACATATTTTCATAACAGATGCGTATGCATCTCTCCCCATTCAGTTATGCAACTAACCACCCCCCCTCCCATAACCGTCAGGGTCTCTATGATGTGTATTTAAAAAACGTTTACATAATCAAACGGTTTACAAATGTCAATCCCAATTGTCAGAACGTTCCAGAACATTTTCCCTGGAGTGATGATGTGGTTCAGTGCCCTTTAATGCTCCTTTCTCCCCTACCATGCACATCCTCTCACCCCGGCAGTGCCCCTCCCTGGATTGGCATCACCGCTCCCCTGTGTGTTACCTTCTCTCCTTTGTTGATAGTGCTTATTGCTGGTGCGTTAAACTGAACGGCCGGACTGCCCCTGAGTCCTGGTAGACCAACATCCCCCTGAGATCCACAACACAGACATTTGACACATTAGAGCCCAAGATTTTATCAGAGCGAGAGAGAGAGAAAATGTGAGAAAGAGTCTTGGTCAGGTTGAGAAAAGGCAAGAGCAAGAGTAAGAACAGAGAGAGAGAGAGAGAGAGTGAGAGAGAGAGAGAGAGAGAGAGAAAATCTTGAAAATGTTAAGATAAAAGAAGAGGGACTGATGTGAAAGCAAAGGGTAGTGAAATCAGATTCTGAATCAGTATTTTTGTCTTATTTTCCAGTAAAAATGTGCCAAAATTCTTAAAACAATATATATCCTGTTGATATTTCCCACCCCATTAGCAAGTTTGTCTAAGAAAAATGAACTGTCCTCATTGAAAAGTGCTCATCTAATGAAATTTGTGACTCTGGACCACAAAACCAGTCGTAAGTAGCACAGGTATATTTGTGGCAGGAGCCAAAAATACATTGTATGGGTCAAATTTATCTTTTTTTTTTATATTTACTACTGTAAATATATCAAAACTTAATTTTTGACTAGTAATATGCATTGCTAAGAACTTCACTTGGACAACTTTTTATTTATTTATTTATTTTGCACTCTCTGATTACAGATTTTCAAATAGTTGTATCTCGGCCTGTCCTAACAAACCGTACATCAATGAAAAGCTTATTTATTCATATGATCTTTCAGATGAGGTATAAATCTCAATTTCAAAAAACTGACCCTTATGACTGGTTTTGTGGTCCAGGCTCACATTTTGCTTTTAAATTTAGCTTATGTGAAATACACCATTTCATTGCTTGATGAATGTAGTTTTCTGCATTTTCTCATGTTTCCTTTTTTTCATTTGACATATTAAAGTGTTCAAATAAGGCTTCAGTTTTGCACAGAAATGAACCATAATTTGCTATTTGCTGGTCAGTTTTAAAATGTCATTATAAAAGCAATAATTCAATAGTGCAGACTGAGTTATCAGCATTTTTGGTCATTTTTCCTCAAAAGAAAAAGACGGTAGCTGTGTTTGCATTACCCTTTAAATTGCGCAAAATGAAACTGTGGATTGAAAATACGGCCAGTGGAAACACGTCGATTTGGCAAAATCTCCCATATATCGCAAAAAAGTTTTTTCCGCTCACATGAGGTGGTTTTTCAGGCAATTCGATTTTTCGCATTTACGGCTCACTTGGCGTACGTAACCGTCACATTCTTTAATGTACTATAACCTCCAAGAAACATCTCATATACGGTCGCTCTCAAGCAGGGCTTTCCTTGCCATTAAAGTGAACCTTTAAGAAAAAATCATGTTTAAAAGGTGTTTGAACACAGTTGTGTGGCTGCAGTGTGTAAAAACAACCAGCCTATAATGGTAAAAATCCACGCACTCATTTTTTTATAATCCCAATAAATCATAAACAGTCTCTCGGAACACGCAATTAAAGATTTCTCCCTATGTTGACGTGATTGTAGGCAGAAATCCCGCCCATTTGTGACGATCTCTGCCCTATTAGCATAAACACCGCCCTGAGTGAGAAGCAGCAGTTCGCCATGACTGTTTTCTTGCTGTAGCTGCTGGAGATATACAATGTCAGATAAGATATACAACGCAAAGGTTGATTCTGAAAGAGGGATCAATACCAACATTCTCTTCGTGTGCAAACGTCAGCTCCAGACAGTATTGTGCATCATCTTTTGTTTTCCAAATTGCCTTTCTGAAAGAGCTTTTTGGCACTCTGTAAGGCTAATGTTGCTAAAGCGAGTGTTTTTACTGATGCTGCCTTCACAACAGAATGATCGTAAATAGGAATGTGGTTGCATGTGAAAAGCAACATGAAATCGATTGCTTGAATTTGTCAAGCTCATAATCACAAATGGGACTGAGAGTTTCTGACATTTTCAGTTTGTAAGATAAAGAAGTGCGTATGTCACCTTTTGTTGCCGGTATGCTGGAGCATGAGCTCTTGAAGCTCTGCCCTCTTCTATAAAGAGAGCTGGAAGCATCAGCTCATTTGCATTTAAAGAGACAAACACAAAAATGGCGCATTTTGGCTCATACACTAAAAGTGGCAATTTTAACAAGCTATAAAAAATTGTTGGGTATTTTGAGCTAAAACTTCACATACACACTCTGGGGACATCAAAGACTTATTTTACATCTTGTAAAAAGGGGCATAATAGGTCAACCCCTTATTTACATTTCACGCGTCCGCAGCGCATTTTGGCTCTGACATGGCCACCGGAGCTGATCGTGGCCACTCTAGTCAATGCTTGTGTTTACATCAACCACACCATGGCACGTTTCAGAATTGCCCTAGAAGCAGCGCTCGGCACTGCTTTGCTAAAGATACATCTTCTCCTCGGATTAAAAATAATGGGCAGTGTGGTGGCTGCGATATACACCTATATAAACTCATATAAACCTACCAACATCAGTCGTCATGACTTGCCACGAGAGGAAATAATTACGTTTTAGTCGCATAACTTTGATTAATGGAAACGGTATAATTTTGCAATAGTTTATCAACATTTATAAAATATCACAAAAGTTTTGTGCAAATCTGTGATAGAAACGCACCTTGTAAATACGTACTGTGTATCTGTTGAAATTTAATTTCACTGTCAATGTTTAAAGTACACTAGGATATAAATGGTGCCCAAGCTAACACACATGGACTCTAATTTTGATTCGATGGGGTCTTCATTCACATTTTTTACTGGAAAACAAGATAAACATAAAGAAAGTGATTTTTACAGAGAATAAACAGGAAAGAAGTGATAGAGAATGAAAGGTGAAATGAAAAGTGAGAGCAGCAGGACTAAGGGCTCCTTTTGTAATATTTACTGCTGCAAATGCATGCATATCATGCTTAATGTTGAATTCATTTCATAGATTTATCTGACAAGTTCAATGAATTGAATATAGAACTAGCTGGTCCTTGTTTTCTCTTGAGTTCTACGGGTTAAGTATCCCAACCAAAGGAAACAAAGGCACACAGAAGATTGGAGCAGGTGATTCCAGCACCAGAACAAACCACTCAAAAACAGCAAACTGAACAGCAGCTCAGAGACTTCACCAGTATGAATGACCAGTATGAGTTATAAAGAAACGACAGGCACTGTTCTGTACACCTATGAAATCTGTGAACTGCCATTCAAAAGCAGAGGAAAATTCATTCCAAAATTTGTAGTGTTACCATGCTTATTAGTAAGATTCAATAGTGTTTACTGCATTGAACATACCATAATGATACATTCCTTTACAGGAAAAGGCTTTTATTATGTGCAGTGTGTGTTGAGATGAATGGAAACATACTGCAGCTGGGTTAAAAGATAAATGGAACAAGAAAGGCATGCTAGGGGTACAGAACTAGGAAGACAAGAAGAAAATCTAGAGTGAGACGATACAGGGTAACATTATAAGAATGAAAGAGTGATATAGTGTTATTGCGCAAGACAAAAGCAGTAAAATCTTTTAATATCCAGTAAGACCCCAAGCAGACTAAAATACTATTTGATTTGAATGTTACAATATAAACATTCTCTGAGTGTGCCAGTCTCTTTAAAGAGATTGGAGTTGTTGTTTTTTTAAAATACAGATATATTAAAAAATATTCAATACTTAAACATAGATTATAGGACCCCATGAAATCAAAATGAGAGTTTTGGGGGGTTTAGTCCATGTCTGCTAGCTTTTTTCAGGTACACTATGCTAGAGTACTCTAAATACTGACATTTAAGCACAAAAAGGCATTTGGATTTACAGTCTACAGACATATCTTGCACTACACAGACTTCTATCCAAATGTTCATTAGAATGAAAACTTCTCTCTCCTGCAACCAATCAGCAAATACAAAATAACAGTTAATGGCTGTGGCATAATTAAAGTCAAATTAAGGTTTGAAATACAAAGGGACAAGCCATTTGATATGTCCTGCCCAGACATTCTGTTTCAATAGGAAATATGTCATCATGAGACAAATGAAAAAAGAAGACTTTAGTCATCAAGCAATTTTTTGGGGTCTTTAAAGTCAGAGACACTCAGAGAAGTGTTTGTTTTCTGTGTTAGGCCAAATAACAATGGCTTCATCCACCAACAAACACATGCAGTACATCTTCAGTACAGAAAAAATGCTTTCATTAAGATAATCAAGCATACATGAACACCCAGGACTCAGCTAGAGATCTATTTCTAAAATGCATCTTAAGTGTTTATGGAACAAATATGTTGACAGTATTGGATGAAATGAGGCTATTATCTGAACCTACTGACACTAATAGTGAAAACTAAAAGCAATGGTGTGTAGGGGGCTGCTTAGTTGTTTGTAAGCTGATGAAACCCATACCTTTTCTCCTGGCTCTCCTTTGTATCCTTGACCTGGACTTCCCTGTAGAATAAGCAGAGACATTCAGCAAACCTTTATGTATGGATATTTCAGCCATTCTGAGATCACTTTTACTCTTTTACTTTTTATACTTTGTAATTGATACTTTAGGAGCTACTAGTTTAAAGTAGACAATTATAAGACTTAATACATCTGTAATGATTGCACTATTTTCTTTCATTCCAAAGCAAGTGCTCAGAAGTACAAATATGTTTACACACTGCCCCCTGTCTGACAGGAGAAAGAAGTGTTAAACATAACAGGATCATGCAACATAAACAATGCTATTTCAAAACTGTTTCTTAGACAGCTGAACTTACTGGAGGTCCAGGAGGACCAGGTGGACCAGGCACACCCTGTGGAAGGAGAGAACAGTGAAATTGCAGTCTTTATACTGTAGACAGATGGTCTTTGGTTGATATATGTATGGTCTAGATTGATATATAGATATAATACATACAGGAAATCCATTTGGACCACTGGGCCCCACTGGACCTGGAAGTCCGACTGAACCTGGAAATCCCGGTGGACCTGGAAGGCCTTCGATTATAAAATTCTAAGGATTTTACAAAGAATTCTTAGTTACAAAAAGACAACATTTGATTTTCTAAAGTCATGTGACATCTTTGTGTGTCAGACAATCTAGTGTCCTATTCACCTCAGAGTATGCTATTAACAACTACAACTAGACTCAACAGAGTTGAAAATGAGAACCAGATTGGTCTGAATCATCAATGAATCTTTTTTTTTTAGTTCAGTTTAGATTAGGTGTTCATTTAATTCAGTTTAATAACAGTGTCACTGTTGAAAAGTTCAAAAACAACTCTATAATGTTACTATGCAGCTCAATTCAAGCGACCTCAAAATTTTTAACTAATGTGTTAAATGATTATTTTGAAGCTCGAAAGACTTAGTCCTTATTTACATTACAGTGAGTAAACAAGAAATTAATTTAAAGAAAATGACACCTTTTTAAAGGCACAGTATGTCATTTTCGCCACTAGAGGGTGCATATTCAAAACAAACAAAGAAACAAAGGTGTAGTTTAATGTTATGACTGAGTTGTTGTCTTCTTCCCCTCAGCCGATGCAATTCGACAGGAATCAGGGAGGAATCATTTTTCATGGATGAGGTAATGTATACAAAATTTTACTATCGTCACTGTAGTGTGAAGCAGGATGGGACTGAAAGCCGTGGAAGCGAAATTAGGGCACAGGAAATTGAAGCGATTGCTAATGAGAGACAATTGCGACATAAAGCTCGAAAACAGCAGGGCTTTTGTTATGCCACAGCTGAACGTTTCTGCTTATTCCAGTCATGTGTATGTGGGTTAAAGCCAAAGACTACAGATATACAAATACGGTTCACTTCTATTACTTATGAATGGGAGAAACTGCAATGCGCAATATGGTATAATCTATATATGTAACCTTCTGAATAAAACAGCCAATCACTGATTAGTAAAGTCATCGCTGCATCACTGCAGCTGCCGTTACAAGCTCTGGTTGCCATTTAAACCTGAGACTTGCGCTTATGACTGCACATTGGCTGGTCTAAGCTGAAAAATAAGCTTTTTTAACACTGTTTGAGCATTAGGAACAACATTCATGTGGCAGTTCATTTCAGAGTTTGCTGCTGATTTGAAACTATAATTTAATTGTAAATAAAAATATGGTCACCGAGTGAACAGACTTTCTTCGAAAGCGACTTTGGTTAAAGCAGTGCTGTTTTAACATACGAGACACATTTAAGCGTGTTAAAAGTTCTGTTATAATGCTACTCTGTGCATTTTTCACCTGTCCAAAAAAACTCATAACATATTAAAGTGTATTTGGTGTTTCTATGCTTCTACAAAATAAAAACAGAAATCGAGGGTGTATGATGTCATTAAAACAGCAGAAATGTTATTAACCTCCTTATATGTGGCAACATTAAGAACATGGGCTTGCACACATGGCCCACCTGAGTGGATTTAAAACCACAGGTAATATAAAAGACGCATGAGGTGTTAAAAATGACTGAGGGATTTTCCCAGACAAGTCTGCACTCCACACCCAGATTTACTACCTCACAACACATATTATTAGCAGGGCTGGCAGTAAATGCCAGCTACAGTATTAACACATGCTGAATGTGGATGTGTGTACGAGTGTGTACATATAAAATTCTCACATGTGTGATTTGCTTGGGTTTCATAAAGAATGATTGCAACTTACTTGATCAAAAACATCTACATAATATGGTTCTCCTTTTTGTCCTTTTTGACCAGGGAATCCCTAAAATCAAGTGAAAAAAAAAATTTGTATATGAAAACTGATCTCTCTCTCTCTCTCTCTCTCTCTCTCTCTCTCTCTCTATATATATATATATATATATATATATATGACATCACATACTGTTATTCAATTTGGTAAATATTATTTCTACAATCTTGAAATGCAAAAAAGCTCTCAAACTTACAGGACGACCGAGAAGACCAGGAAACCCATCACGGGCTCTGTCACCTGGGTCACCTCGTGTGCCATTACAGCCATCCAAACCAGGAGGTCCACTGGGCCCCTCCTGACCAGGGTGTCCCTGAACAGGATGGTAAAAACAGCTTAGTTAATTGTTCCCAGAGACAGGTGAAACAGTAAGAGACAAAAACTGTGTACTCACTGGAACACCATCATTACCAGAAAACCCAGGAACACCCATTGGGCCCTGTCAGAAAATAAATAAAACATACAAAAAGTTATTTTAAAGGTACTGATTCCTGTACTTAGATCTAATATGAAGACACATACCCATTTGTAAACACTTCATTACTTTCACAGAGTACAAAGAGCTCTGGTAAAAACGCAGCAAAGAAGAAATTTGTATCACGTATAATAATTCCCCTCCATGAAATCTGACCTTATCTCCATTTGGTCCAGAGGGCCCTTTGCGTCCTACATGGCCCTTTTCTCCTTTGGGCCCAACTGGCCCTGGGACCCCAGGGACACCCTCAGGACCACTGCTGCCAATCTGTCCAGGTTGCCCTGGTTGCCCCTAAAAGGAGACAAAAATGGATGAAGGACATAGAAATACAGAGCCTTCCTAAAATTATTAGCTTTGTTGTATTTCACATATAAAATTGCTTAGGATAAAAGCATCTGCTAGATGAATAAACATAAATTATAAGCAAATACAAGTGTACATTTAGGAAATAATTTGGTGTGTGTTTGTGTATAATATTTATATTTCATTTATATTCATATAAATTATATATACTTTTAAATATATGTGACCCTGGAACACAAAACCAGTCATAAGGGTCAATTTTTCGAAATTGAGCTTTATACATCATCTGAAAGCTGAATAAATAAGCTTTCCATTGATGTATGGTGATGTATGATGTATTGTTAGGATAGGACAATATTTGGCTGAGATACAACTATTTGAATATATGGAATCTGATGGTGCAAAAAAATCAAAATATTGAGAAAATCACCTTTAAAGTTATCCTTACTAATGTATATTACTAATCAAAAATTATGTTTTGGTATATCTGCAGTAGGAATTTTACAAAATATCTTCATGAAATATGATCTTTACTTAAAAATGATTTTTGGCAAGAAAAATCAATCATTTTGACCCATACAATGTATTTTTGGCTATTGCTACAAATATACCCCAGTGACTTAAGACTGGTTTTGTGGTCCAGGGTCACATATATTACATATATTTCTTAAATATATACATGTGTGTATTTACATGTTCATGACTATGCATGAGGGAATGCAGATAAACACACACACACAAACTTTGTTGCTGTAATCATGCACTTTTTATCCAACTTTAAAAATATTTCAGTCATTCGGTTTGCTTGTAATAAAAAAAAGATAACATATATATACAAATAAAATACAGTTATATATAACAGTAGTATTTCTTTTTGTGTGTTATAGTAGAACACATTTTAAAAGTTAAAGAATAGCATTGTAAGAACAGTAAAAAGACTTGACTTCATTGTCATTATCACCAGTAATACTCACTGCTGACCAAATGGGGGCGACACAATACAGTATTTAAACTCAATGCAGCTGGTCTCTTTACACAGAGGACAGAACAACTTATTGATAGAATTATTTAGGGCATTGCTTATAATGGGCATGTAAGGAACAAGTATTGACAGTAGGAAGTGTGATTCGGCAAGACAACAGACCAGAGAAAGCTCATCTGGTACTGGCCCCTCAAATGCATCACACACAAAGATTGGAGCTCAAAGAGCTTAAAACCCTTCATATTAGGACTGATGTATAGGGTTTTTTCCAGAGAAGGGCCTGGCTGTGACTGCATTTCAAGGGTGAAGTCTGGCCAAATATAACCACTCAGTCGGACCCCCATTATGAAGTATTACCACATAAAACAAGCCTGAAGATAAGCATACGCATGACCGTGCTAGCTTGAGGCCAGTTAAGCTGCTATTTTTTTAAGAAATAATTATTAGCAGCATTAAAAAATATTGTGGCTGTGGCACACTGGTTAGTTATAATATTATGAAGAGCATGGAGTTATGTTATGTGTGATATTTCAATACTGATCCCCTCTCACTTGTCCCGCAAAGGCAAAAAGCTCATAAAATTATTATAGCTTCATTATGGTGATCTATTATGTGACTGGACAGCTGAACACAAGCTTTTTTATTGATGTTTCCAGATGTTACTCTGTCAGTTAAACAAGTTATTCCATATAGCTTAAAGGAAGATGAGGGACTAGGTGAGCTCACATACTATATGCCTTAAAATGTTAAATTATCTACAGTGATGTCTGCCAGAAAATACGAATAAAATACATTGTAGCAATTAAAAGTGTTAAAAGTTTGTTTTTCACAACAGCACACCGATGTGCACAGAGATGAGAAAAACTGCATTTCTTGAAAGCAAAAACCGCTATGAATAAATCTTACATTCAAAACATACAGTAGTTTCTAAATATAATGCATCTGCTCGTGTGGGAAAGGTTTTCCACTTTGCTGGAACTACTGTATTAAAATTTTGCAGCTCACCACATAGTTCAATGTTACAAACAAAAAAAAAAAGACCTGGAATCTTAAACAGATTACATTATCCCATGATTCCCAGAGATGTATGCACATTTTTTGATTGAAGAAATCAGCTGCAGGCCCTTTTCAGCTTGCATCGGTATGCATCCATGTGCCATCATGGAGTGGATTCCTTCAAGGCACTTCTACTACAGTAAAGAAGTGTAGAGCTTAAGTGTTAAGAAATACAGAACAATAGAATAGAAAGTATGGATATTTCAAAGCAACTTGCTTTCCAGTGAGATCCTTTGTAGGAAGTTTCACTTTTAATGTGGTTTCATTTTATCTTTCAAGCTATTCCTCTGACAGTGATGAAGAGAGAAGGAATGTGTCACTTCTTGCCCACATCAGCAGTCAGCAGCTGAACATTCAATCTGAGGCTAAACCAGACATGAAGTCTTGGTTTGAGGTTTAAATGCGGTTGGTACTGGGAAACCACCAAGTATTACACAAGATCTGTGTGCACCTGAGATTCCCCACATATGTTCAGTGGACGACAGACAAACGAATAGACAAGCAAATGAGCAAAACAATCCCATAAACCTATTTTAAGGGGTAAAGCAATGGTTCTCAACCTCGATGCTGGAGGTCATTAGGGAACCTCAGCAAAGTTCCAAGGGGGATGCAGGATGACTTTATTTAAATGAATTAACTGCTATTAACATATTAAAATCATTAACACTTTACAATATGAGCCCCATTAGTTAGCATTAGGTTATTCATTAAAGGGTTAGTTCACCCAAAAATGAAAATTCCGTCATTATTTACTCACCCTCATGTCATTCCAAACTCGTAACGGTACAAGTTTTTAACTGGCGCAAGCAAAGCCAGTGACGCAACGCAACGGACCCACAATTCAGTTCAGCAATGCTTGAGGTCACTCCATTCAAAGTAAACGAGAGGCGTTGACCCCGTGTGAATGTACCGTAAGACTTTCGTTCATCTTCAGAACACAAATTAAAGGAGAAGTCCAAAACAAAGATTCACATATAACGTACTTACCCCCTTGTCATCCAAGATGTTCATGTCTTTCTTTCTTCAGTCGTAAAGAAATTATGTTTTTTGCGGAAAACATTTCAGCATTTTTCTCCATATAAT
>JAHKKF010529456.1:0-12080 GCA_019740295.1 Labeo calbasu | reverse complement strand
GCAGACCAGCTTTAAGAAAGGAAAATTTTAAATGTTTTTGTCATCTAAACAAATAGCTAATAGGTGCATAATGGAGTGCAGCAGAACAGCACGAAGAATATTAAATAATAACATCAAATCAGTACCCAGAAGTTACAAAGTTACCATAAACTCTACTGTTAAGGTGCCCAACTTACTATCAATTAGCTGAGAGTGCTCTGTGTTTCTCTTGCACATGTAAAGAGGGAGAGCGATAGTGTCTTACATACCGCATAGAACTGACATGCTATATGTAAGTGATATGCATTGTTGCAGTATCTTGTCAGAATTACAGTACAAAAGTACAAAATGTAGAAAATGTCTATTGGTGTGTTTTCAGATTGTCTGGCTGTATGGTGACAGAGAAAGGCTGTCGTTATGTGTCTTCAGCTCTGAGTTCAAACTCCTCGCACCTGAGAGAGCTGGATCTGAGCTACAATCACCCAGGAGATTCAGGAGTCAAACTATTCACCGAAAAACTGTTGGATTCAACCTGCTCACTGGAAAAACTGAAGTATGTCTAGCAGAAAGATTTTAGATTATATATATATGAAAAATTTGGTTCCAAAATGCTATAAATCCATTTTGATTCATTTGAGTAAAAATGTGTTTTCTTTACCAAGAAAGTAGCTAGATGAAAACCACTATTTTCTGTTTCCAACTTTCACATAGCATCTTAAGGTTATAATAACATTAAACATTTAAATCCAGATTTTAATTTTCAGAGATTTATTATAAAAACTGATTATTATTTTCCCCCAAAATGCAACAAATCCATCAGGGCTCTATGCTTACTTTTCTTCTGTGTAGATCAGCGGTTCTCAAAGTGCCAGAGGGTCCACGAAATCTTTTAAAAATATAGGTGCGTGAAGTATTCGCGGTGTATTGGTTCATGTTTGTGGTGTGCGCCAGCGCATTCTGTTGTTTTCTTTATTTTTCAAAGGCATGACATTTTGTGACAAATTTTACCATACGTCTATAAATGACAGTATTATTTCTCCTGCTGAGGAAAAAATCCAAGTGAACCTCAATTAAAGGAGAACTCCACTTCCAGAACAACAATTTATAATTAATTTACTCTTTGTCTTTCTGTCTTTAAACATAAGGAAATTATGGTTTTTGAGGAAAACATTTCAGGGTTTTTCTTCATACTGTATAATGGACTTCAACTGTGCCCCGATTTTGAACTTCCAAAAAGTAGTTTAAATGCAGCTTCAAAAGGCTCTAAACGATCCCAGCCAAGGAAGAAGCGTCTTATCTAGCGAAACAATCTGCCAATTTCTTCGAAATTTTTTTTATACTTTTTAAGCACAAAAGCTTGTGTAGCACAGGCTCTGGGATGCGCATACTATTGCATGTACACTACGTACTGTTGAATCACATCGAAAGGTCATGCGGACCTACACACCCAATGTTTACAAAGCGAATGTGCAAAGACTAACCAAGTGCAAGTAAGTCAAATGCTTCTTACAAACAAAAAGCTACAACGATAACGGAAGATTCTGAAGTTGTAGGAAAAAATAAGATGGAGTTTTTCGCCATTCTCTACATTTTTGAGCCGGAGTACACAGACGATGAACTTAGACGTGATTCGTAGTAGTGATGGAAAGTTCGGATCATTTTACTGACTCTGACCTTTCTTGTTAAGCAAAATGAACAAATCTTTTTTTGAGTCATTTCGTTCATTTTAACAAAATATAATTAAAATGTTACGTGTTATTTCCCTAACACATGTACTGCTTACACAAACATTGATCACACTACAAACAAGACAAAACTGTAATGCTATGTAACAGGACTCCAGGGAAGCGTGTAAGATCCAGATGCGAGCTTTATTAAACAGATCGTAGTCAAGACAGGCAGGGTCAATCTCCAACAAACAATGAAACGTAGACAAGACAAAAGCGAAATCCAAATAAACAGGCAGAGTCTGAATCCAAGTGAGCAGTCCAAAAGTGACAAATAAACAAGGCAATGAAACTAGGCAAAAACTATGGCAATGAAGCAATAACAAAACTATGGCAAAAACAAGACAAAACTATGACTATAAAACAAAACCGTGGAAATAACAAAACCGTGGAAATGAAACAGGAAAAACGCTTAGTAGAGTCCGCACAGGCAAAACAATACTTCGCGGGGTCTGTTTGGTGTAGGCCTCCTTAAATGGCCACCAAACAGGAAGTTACCATAGAAGCAGCAGAGGGAGCAGGAACAGTCAGTGCATGGGTGAGGGCTCCCTCTGCTGGCGTGGCGTTACATGCTACAAGTACCTGGGTCTTTAGTCTATGGTTAGCTCACCTCACCTCTCGACTCGAAAAACCCCAAGACTTGAAACAGGTGAATTAATTTCCAGTACACATTCTAATAGGATGTTGCGCATGCACGACTGAACAAATCACCCCCCGAGACAACTCGTTCTTCCCGAGTCACATTAAACATCCATTCAAAATGAACGAATCATTCAAGAACGTGCATCCCAAAGCCTGTGCTACACAAGCTTTTGTGGTAAAAAGTAAAAAAAAAATAAATAAATGGCCGATCGTTTCGCTAGATAAGACCCTTCTTCCTTGGCTGAGATCGTTCAGAGCCTTTTGAAGCTGCATTTAAACTACATTTTGGTTCAAAGTTCAAAATCAGGGGCACAAATGAAGTCCATTATATGAAGAAAAATCCTGAAATGTTTTCCTCAAAAACCATAATTTCTTTACAAGTGAAGACAGAAAGACATGAACATCTTGGATGACAAGGGGGTGAGTAAACTATTTGTAAATTGTTGTTCTGGAAGTGGAGTTCTCCTTTAATACTCTATAATAAATAAACTCAGCAAAAACAAAGTTATGACTTATGACTTATGGCATATTTCCTGTACACTTCCATACTTGTCTGCACTTGACTGTAGTCATGTTTATCTGCTTCTTTAGATTACTGAGTTTATGGGAACTGTGTGAACTAGGGTAACTACTAAGGCCCTGTTTACACTAGTGTGTTTTCATTTTAAAACAGCATTTTGAAATTAAAACAATCCTCGTCTACACTAGCGTTTTCACTGCATTTCAGAAACAGTTTCCATCTACACAACAGAACCGAAAACGCATGTCACATGACCATTCATGCAGGTACAACCATAGATATGGATAGATAGATACCCTATTTTTAGATGCCGGATGTGTCTGTGCTTGGAGCGGTTGAATGGTGCATCTACCTATACATATTTTTGGGTACAACAATGAGAATGATGTTACTGTTTACACGGTCATCAAGGACACACAGAGAGAGTGTGGGCAGCCACGCCAGCAAACAGTAACATCCAGGGCGAGACAAGTGCGTAATCCAAAAAACAGGTAGAAGGTCAAAATACCAGAGAGAAGTCCAAAGTATCAAAATAAACAAGACTATGAAACTATGACAAGAATGATGGCAAAAACCAGGACAATGCAACAATGACCATGGAAATAACACTATGAAACAAGGAAAATCACTTGGTAGAGTCCACACAGACAACAAAATACTTCACAAACTCCTGTTTGGCATGGCGCTCCTTAAATGGCTGCCAAACAGGAAGTCACCAAAGAAGCACCAGAGGGAGCGGTAACAGAAAGTACATGGACAAGGGCTCCCTCTGCTGGTGTGGCGTTACACTGCCCATGTGTTGAAATCGACTATTCAAGTTTTTTTTATTCATTTCAGAAATACGAAAAATCTAGCTAAATTTTCATTTTTCCGTTTCTTAGGCAAAATGAAAAATGAAAAATCAAATTTATAATTTCTCTTTATTTCTTTTTAAGTAGAAAATCAAATGACCAAAAGATACACAGACCATATACATGTATAGTATATGTAGTTGCACAGTACTGTGCAAAAGTCTTAGGCCACAAGTATTTTCACCAGCTAAAAAAATGGTAAGTAGGAAATATCAGTTTACATTTCCAAACATTCATTTTGCCAATAATTGTAATAATCCATTAAGTCTGACAACAACCAGTGCTCCACACAGAGATCTGATCCCATCATCATCTGGAATGACATGAAGAAACAAAAAACTGAGACAATCCAGAAGAACTGTGGCAACGTTTCCAAGATGCTTCAAGAAACCTACCAAGTGTACCTAGGGCAAAAGTTGCTTTAAACGCAAAGGATGGTCACACCAAATGTTGATTTAATTTAGTTAATAAAAATAAAATAAAATCTATATATAAAATGAATAAAATTATTTTTGACAGCATCCTCATTTTACAGTATTTTATCTGTTGTCAGACTCATTGTGCAAACAAATATCTCAGTGGATTATTACAATTAATGGAGATAGAAATAACTGACAATAAACCATTTTTAGCTGGTGAAATTACTAGTGGCCTAAGACTTTTGCACAGTACTGTGTGTGTATATATATATGCAACCCTTCTCTCAGAAAATTGTTGCAGTTGCAAATGTTTTGGTACTCACATGTTTGTTTATTTATTTATTTATTTATTTATTTAATTTTTTTGCATTGTAACAACACACACACACAAAAAAAAAACAAAAAAAAAACAAAGAAAAGTCAAATCTGATACAATTCCACACAGAACTCAAAAAATGCCCTGGACAAAATTATTGGCACCATTAACTTAATATTTGGTAGCACCCCCTTTGGAAAAAATTACTGAAATTAATCGCTTCCTGTAACCATGAATGAGTTTCTTACACCTTTCTACTGGAATTTTGGATCACTCTTCTTTTGCAAACTGCTCCAGGTCATTCAGATTTGAAGGATGCCTTCTCCCAACTGCTGTTTTGAAGTGTGTTTCAGGTCATTGTCCTGCTGGAAGACCCATGACCTCTGGTGGATATGCAGCTTTCTGACACTGCGCCCCAAAATTCTTTGGTATTCATCAGATTTCATGATACCGTTCACACAGTCAAGGCATCCAGTGCCAGAAGCAGCAAAGCAACCCCAAAACATTTTTGAACCTCCACCATGTTTGACTGCAGGGACTGTGTTCTTTTCTTTGAAGGCCTAATTTTTTTTTCTGTAAAAATGCCTTGATGTTCTTTACCAAAAAGCTCTACTTTTGTCTCATCTGTCCACAGTATATTTTCCCAGAAGAATTGTGGTTTTATTACAGAAGTTTTGACAAACTCCAGTCTCACTTTTTATGCCTTTGTGTCAGCAGTGGTGTCCTCCTGGGTCTCCTGCCATAGCATCCCTTATCGAGAGGTAGTGCGAGCTGTCACTGTTGCACTCTGTGTCTGCAGATCAGCTTGAATTTGTTTGGAAGTTAATGGGGGTTCTTTATCCACCATTTGAACAATCCTTCGCTGTAATTTTTCATTAATTTTGCTCTTCCGTCCATGTCCAGGAAGGTTAGCTACAGTGCCATGGGCTGTAAACCTCTTGATGATATTGTGCGCAGTGGACACAGGAACATTAAGATCTCTAGAGATAGACTTATACCCTTAAGATTGTCCATGTTTTTCCAATTTTTTTTCTCTCAAATCCACAGATAACTCTTCATAATACTTCTTCCTTTTCTACATGTTCAGTGTGACACACAACACAAAGGTTGAGTCAGCTTTTCTTAATTTTAACTGGTTGCAAGTGTGCTTACTAATTTTCCCACACCTGTTACTTGCCACAGGTGTGTCTAAATACAAATTACAGGAGCATCACGTTTGAATTATTTCTTAAAAATTTGACAAGGTGCCAATATTTTTGTCCAGTTCATTTTTGAGTTCTATGTGAAATTTTATCAAGTTTGACTTTTCTTCTCTGTTTTTTGTGTTGTTGCAGTGCAAACAAAAACAATAAGCATGTGAATACCAAAGCTTTGCAATTGGAACAATTTTCTGAGAGAAGTGTTGCATTTTCCTCCGTTGCTAATTCCAAAAAATTCTCATTTTATACCTAATAACGGAGGCTTGAGCTGTTGATAGCAGACTTATGCAGCTCTCTAAGTTATTAGAGAGTGAGAGAGAGAGAGACTTTGACTTTGCAAGCCACTTTAATTACCAAAAAGTGAAAGTAGCATATATTAAGCTGCATATATTAATTAACATCATAAACATAAAGGGAGAGAAAAAAAAAGAAAAGAAAAACAAGTGTGTACATTCAAACACATATCTTAAGAGATCCATCATAATCAATTCCACAAATACATTGATTTACTCCCCATATATTCTTAAAGTTTTCTAAATATTCCACTAAATAATAAAATGCATATTCTATTTTCAATCTTGATTTTATTAAACCCTTTAAAATTAACACAGCATCAGTTGACCCCACACCACTGAGTTTACGTTTGCGTGACAGCCATATTGTCATTTAAGCTTGTCCAAACAAAAAGTTAATTAAGACATTAGCTTGTTTTCTATTCAAGCTGTATTTGGGTCAAAAAAAAAAAAAACAGAGAAAAAAAACCAAAGTTTGAAACCATTTCTTTATTTGAGCAAACAATTGTTGTAGTCTCATACATAGACAAAATAAATGAAAAATTGTCTCTGTTGCTGCACAAAAAGGACACCCCTCCCCAACCTGTAGATTAATGTGTGCTCTGTGTCTGTTTGTAGCTATTATACCATGCACAATCCTCCACTAAAGGTAAAGGACCTTTTCTCAATTGGACGTTTGTACAAGGTCTTCCAGCTACCTTTAGAGGAAGCGTCTAGTCCAAAAAACTCCGGCCATTTAGACTCTTTAAGGAATGATGATGTAATACTTGATAAACACAATATACAGCGCTCATTTCCCAGCATTGCTAAAAAGTTGAGGAGTTCTGAAAGTAAGCAAACTCCCCTTTAGTTCTTGAAATTCATCAACAGCAAGTGCAATTTCAAGCCCTGGGAAAGAAAGTTTCATATCGTCATCCGCTCTATTCAAGGCAGATATGTAGTCCACTGGTAGCAAATCCACAAAACTTTTCAGTAACCTTTGTGCCAGTTGAAATTGACACCCATCTTAGTCTCTCAGCTGACAACCATCCTTCTGTTGTGACTAGGTCTCTGATTTTGAGAATTTCTGTGTTCCTCAAAGCATTCCTCACACTTTGCGACTGTAATATTTCAAAGTCCATCACAGGATTATACAACAAAGGTTCTTCTTCGGCCCAAAGTCCTTCAGCTCCATTTAGTCACCTTGAAATCTTAAAAATTCTCCATGTTTTCATCATTAAGTAGTAAAAAGGTGTCAAAACAGACAAGTCAAGGCTTTGGGTATTCATAAGAAAAAGATGTCGGTCAAGCCCCATCTTACCCAGTTTTTCAAGAGGGCACAGGCTACTTCAGTCCAGCTAAACAATACTGGAGCTTTAAGCCAGTGTTAACCGGACCAGAAAAAATGTATTAAATACTTTTGCATAACTTTCACCAATTCTTCAGGAGGTTCTAAAATAGTCATTTTATGCCATAAAGAAGTACACTTCCCCTGTAGGATAACTGGGGTAGCAGCCATTGCCAACGAGACAACTGAGCACACAGTTTCTTCACAAGGCCCTTCCAATTCTGTCTTCTATACTCTTCTCCTCCTAAATAGACCCCTAAATATTTAAAACCAGATCTTCCCCACTGCAGTTTGCCTGGAAGCAAAGGTCTCTTATGTTCTACACCAAGGGCATCACTTTTTTCCCAGTTTACTTTGACGAAGTTTTGTTATAACACTCCCAAGACACTTTCAGTATCTGAACATCATTATCATGTCTTATAATGACTGTAATGTCATCAGCATATACTGAAACCTTTATGTTGATATTCGAATTTGCAGGCCCATTAACTCTATTTCCACTATTACCACCTGCCATCTTTATATAGTAACTTTACCACTGAAATAAAATTATCACCAAACCCAAAAGCTTTCATGACACTGAAAAGATATTTGTGATCAATTCGATTAAAAGCTTTCTCTTGATCTGATCACAATGCCCACGTCAATATTATCATACAAGGCTAGATCAATGATATCATGCATTAAATGCAGATTATCAGTAATATATCTGTCTTCTATACAATATGATTGGTCTTGTATACAATACTATTTAACACTGTTTAATCTGGTGGCAAGACCTTTTGATAAAATTGTATATTGAACACAATAATGCAACTGGTCTCCAATTCTTCAATAATGTAAGATATCATTTCTTGGGCAGCAAACTCAATGTTGCTCGTTGACAACTCTTAGGTAGACAGCCCTCATTAAGAAATTTTTTACAGTACTTCAAACAGATCAATCCCAATTATATTCCAAAAATGTTTATAAAATTCACCAGGAAGGGTACGACCTGAAGAAAGTCCCATCACTGCAGCACTTACTTCCTTAAATGAAAGTCCAGAATCTAGGTTTTCTTTATGTTCAGAATTTAAGCAGGGAAGATTCTGTAATAGTTCATTTTGACTCTGATCATCTGTTTTCTCAGCTGCAAGGAGTCGAGAATAGAAGTCCACTGCTATTCTACGCATCTCTACAGGATCAGTCGTAACAAGTCCATCACAGTTTTTCAAACTTAACATTTGTTTTTCCTGTACATTCCAAGTTAAAAAAATGAAAGGTTGGACCATCTATATCTCTGTCAGGACTATGAACATGTTTTGGCTTGTGTTGCCACTGTTTCAGTTCTCTCAATGATAAAAATCTATTTTTCACAACACTTTTAACCCTTTCATTTAAAATAGAACTCAATCTTTGTTTCTTTTCAGTCCACTCCTGTACATTAATGGAATAGTTTTAAATCATATCATTCTCAGTAACAAGAATTTCTTTCTCAAGCCCTTCAAGAGTCCATTTCAAACATATAGCTGAATAAGATGTATACTGTTGACAAAATGATCTAATGTGAGCTTTACCAACTTCACACCATAAAGTAACATTATCATATCTGTACTTTTAATTTTTCCATGTTTCTCAGAAGTATTTAACATTTTCACAAAACATTTTTCCTTGTAATAACTTATTTATTAATAATAATAATTTATGATCAGTACTTAGTGTGCGGACAATAGCTGTGTGTACAACTCTGTTTCTCATATTCTTTGAAAAATACAGTCTAGGCGAGCTGCTGAGATTCTCCCAGCATTTATCTTCACCCAAGTGTATTGTCTTATTAAGGGATTATTTGAAGAGTTCAGATGCAAAACCAGCTAAAAGCCATCTCCGTCAAAAATGAGATAATGATACTGAGTGAATGCTCTCGACACATACTATACGTCTATCAAATCCTTTTACTTCAAACTCGCTAAATTCCAGCCTCAGCCCAATCAGAAGTACCTGTACTTACATAGAAACCTATACAAAGTAGCCAGAAAAAAATGCTAATTTTAAAGAAATATGACAGATGGATTTAGCTGGTTTTGCATCTGAACTCCTCATTTTCTGTCCACATCTGATAAATTATATCTTTTAACAATACTAGATAAGAGCCGTGAAGACTGAATGCATGGTTGCTCTCCATTCCTACCAACATTAAAATCAGGAGTGCAATTCCAGCCTCCTCCAACAGTGATTAAATCCCTATCTTTCTGTTGCCTTAACAAAATGTTACAATTTGTTAAAATATTTTATTCTATCAGGTCCCCTATTAGGTGCATTCATTTTAATAAAAGATCACTAATTTCTACTCTTTCTGCTAATAATCTCCCTGGCTCAATTTCTTCCTTTAACAGACATTTTGCCTTAATTGATGGCAAAAAAAATTGCCAACCCAAGGACTCAGATTTGATCCACGACTTAGAAACTGAGCATTTATCCACCACAATCTCCAATCAGTCTCATTATTAGAATCACTATGGATCTCTTGCAAAAAAAATCACATCTAAATGTTTCAATTTAATAAATTCTAAAATAGTTTCAGCTTTCATCTTTTCCCTCATTCCATTTACGTTAAGAGATCCCACCCAGAATAGAGAAGAGAAACATGGAGAAACATACTGTAAGAAAGAAACAAGTCAGGAAAAAAGTGCACCTATTACCCATAGTGATTAGTTATTTTCCAACATAACAGAAGCCACAAACTTGTCAAAATCTGGAAAAAAAAGTCACTCACTCCAACACTTTTCCCCTTTGTTTCATCAAGAAAAGCATTGATTTGTTCTACAGTATACATATCTCCTTTATTAGCTTTTGCCATCTCATACTCTTCAGACCACTGTTCTTCATCTCTCATACTATCACCAGTACATTGTGACACTCCATCAAACTCGTCTCCTGAGCCTTCTTCAACAGCCTGTTTTTTTTTTTTTTGATCCCTTTCCTCAATATCATCCACATTATTAATTTTGTCAGGGATATCATTTGATGCATATCAAAAGCAGAACTACATCCAGCTCTCTTATCAATGTTTACATTGCCATCGCATTCACTCACCTCATCTGACGCACCTACTTTTCTGATGACATTTTAGCCTGCTCCTCTGCTCCTTTTGCACGCTGTGTTACTGTAACTTCCAGTCTCTTGTTAGGGCCTGAGCACTGCAGTACAGATTTGATCTAACAGGCTCCTACAGTTATATTCTGTTCACTGGCACTCACTAGGTGTGTTTACATAGAGCATTGTTTAAAAGTCTAATTCAAATGAAAATGCTCCATATAAACATGTCATTCAGAATAAAAATACCTTTGTGGAATAAACCTTTCTATAAACCGAACAAAATTAAAATTCTGCCATGTAAACGCCTTAAACTAATTCACTTGCATCTACGTCAAGCAGGACAGGTGTTGCACCAAAGTGATAGCTAAACGTGATAGATTTCGAAAGTGAAAGTGAAACTAGTAAAACAGCGCACATAAGAAAGTGACTGCACGCTTTTGCAATCGTCTGCAACTGCACGTGATCACAGATTGCATGCTTTTTGCACAGATTGCACGTAATTGTTCCATTCAAGTACAGTAAAAATACCGGTCCTCTCACGCTCGCTCATGTTGCTTCTTCTCTCTGTTCATTGCCATATGCAAAAAAAAAGAGACGTCTAGGCTCTGCTCCCTTCTGGAGTTGGGCAGGAAGTTGCAGCTCATTTTCATGTAAGGGAACACACCCCTGAAACAGCACTTTTTAGACCTGTCCCAAAAATTAGACTTTTCAACACGTTATAATAAAAAATCTGTATTGTATTTGGATCTGAAACTTCAGAGCCACATTCGGGAGATCCATATAATTAAAAATTACATCTTGTAAAAAGGGGCATAATATATGCCCTGTATTTGATTCAAATAACAATGATGTTGCAAACTCCAGCAACCACATCATGTACCCTAGCAACTGCACAGCAACTAAATAGGGCACACCTTGTATACCTTGGCAACCACATAGCAACAGCCTAACCAACACCCCAAGTACCCTAGCAACCATATAGCAACAGCCTATCAACCACCCAGAATGTGTTATCAACCACAAAGCAAGTACCCTAGCAACCACTGAGTACCTTGGCAACTGCATAGCAACAGTTTGTTGACTGACTGAATGTGTCTGTGTGTGTTTTCTAGTGTGGATCATGGAGGAGAATCCAGGATTACAGCAGGACTGAAGAAATGTATGTTTACACACACACACACACACACACACACACAGCTGTAGTGATTGTTGTTGTGTTTTAAATGTGTCTGTTCTTGTGTTCAGATGCCTGTTTTCTCACACTGGATCCAAACACAGCAAACCAGTATCTCATTCTGTCTGAGGACAACAGGAAAGTAACATGTGTGAGAGAGAGACAGTGGCATCCTGATCATCCAGACAGATTTGATCATGTGTTAAATTCTCAGGTTTTGTGTAGAGAGAGTGTGTGTGGACGCTGTTACTGGGAGATTGAGTGGAGTGAATATCATGGTGTGTTTATATCAGTGTCATATAAGAGCATCAGCAGGAAGGGAGACAGTGATGAGTGTTTGTTTGGATCTAATGATCAGTCGTGGAGTTTGATCTGCTCTCCTGAGAGATACTCATTCAGACACAATAAGATAGTGACTGATCTTCATGTGAGGCCCATCATCAGTAGAATAGGAGTGAACGATGATGATTATATCAGTAGAATAGGAGTGTATGTGGATGTGAGTGCAGGAACTCTGTCCTTCTACAGCGTCTCTGACACAATGAGTCTCATCCACAC
>JAHKKF010529452.1:0-10571 GCA_019740295.1 Labeo calbasu | reverse complement strand
TTCAGCATTTTTCTCCATATAGTGGACCTGTATGGTGCCCCAAATTTGAACTTCCAAAATGCAGTTTAAATGCGGTTTCAAACGATCCCAGCCGAGGAAGAAGGGTGTCATCTAGCGAAACAATCAGTTATTTTCATAAAAAACACAATTTATATCCTCTTGTCTCGCTCTACCTGAAGTCGGTTTTCTTTCGGTTCATAACAGTTGTCGAAAAACTCCCATCTCATGTTCTCCCTTAACTTCAAAATCGTCCTATATCACTGTTTTACCTTTTTTGTTAAGGGTGTTTGATTTTTGCATGTTCACTTTGCAAAGACTGGGTTGGTACTTCTGCAGCGATGTAGGATGATTTTGAAATGATTTTTGAAGTTGAGGGAGAAAATACGATTGGAGTTTTTCGACATACCCTAACCGTCTTGAACCAGAATACATATAGTTCAGGCAGAGTAAGACAAGACGAGTGTTTGAGATTAAAAAATATTTCAATTGTATTATTTTTATGAAAATAACTAGATAAGACCCTTCTTTTTTCAGCTGGGATCGTTTGAAGCCGCATTTAAACTGCATTTTAGGGGGCACCATAGCAGTCCATTATATGGAGAAAAATCCTAAAATGTTTTCCTCAAAAAATAATTTCTTTGCGAATGAAGACAGACAGACATGAACATCTTGGATGACAAGGAGGTGAGTACATTATCTGTGAATTTTTGTTCTGGAAGTGAACTTATCCTTTAAACACGTCCATTTATTTGATCAAAAAATACAGAAAAACAAAAAATTTTAAATAACAGTTTTCCATTTTAATATACTTTAAAATAGAATCTATTTCTATGCTGTAAAACTTAATTTTCATTAGTCATTACTCCAGTCTTCGGTGTCACATGATCCTTCAGAAATCATTCTAATATGCTGATTTATTATCAATGTTGGAAACAGCTGTGCTGCTTAATATTTTTTTGGAACCTGTCATACTTTTTTCAGGATTCTTTGATGAATAAGAACAGCATTTATTCAAAATAGAAATCTTTTCTAACAATATAAGCTTTTACTATCACCTTTTTATCAATTTAACACGTCCTTGCTGAATAAAAGTATTAAATAAATGAGAAAGAATAAATTACTGACCCCAAATGTTGAACAGTAGTGTATATTGTTACAAAAGATTTCTATTTTAAATGCTGTTTTTTTAGCATTTTATTCCTGAAAAAGTATGACAAGTTCCAGAAAAATATTAAGCAGCACAACTGTTTCCATCATTGATAATAAATCAGCATATTAGAATGATTTCTGAAGGATGAAGTGACAACGAAGACTGGGGTAATGATGCTGAAAATTCAGCTTTGCTTCACAAAAAAATAAATTCTATTATAAAGTATATTAAAACAGAAAACAGTTTTTTAAAATTGCAATAATATTTCACAATATTCCTGTTTTTGCTATATTTTTGCTCAATAAATGCAGCCTTGGTGGGCAAAAGAAACTTCTATCAAAGATAAAAAATGTTATTATTCCAAAATTTGACTGGTAGTGCGTTTTTGACTTGACTGGACAACCGCAGCATTTTATATAATGCCCAATAAACTGTATAGTTGACAGTTGTCAATGGTAATTACTAAACTTGCTTGAATTGAAAAAATAAAAACCAACCAAGATCTCTATTCTAGTGACTTACTTTATCTAACGTCATGTCAGGCAGCTCATCGGTCAGCTCTACAGACGAGCTGTCCGCACTCGACCCTCCGACAGCGCTGTCCGCAGCTTCATATCTGTACAACGCCAGCAGCTCTTCCAACGGCATATTCCCCTCCTGTGACACAGACGTTTAATTCAAAGCTTTATCACTGCAAACAATTCATAAAACTACGCATGCACAATATATGTTATCATATCACTTCTGGCTAACATGAACCAATATTAATACACTGATAACGTACACGATTTTTGTTTTGATAATGTCAGCCAGGTCATATCTGTTATTAGCCACAATTTATTAATAAAATTAATCACTATCTCTAAATGAAAGGAACATGTGCAAACATCAAAACAAACCTTCTCCAGATCAGCGATTTCCGAGCTCCCGCTTGACTCGCCCTCCCTCATCTCCTCTTCCTCTAATGTACGCTCATCGTCAAAATCGTGCACCAACATTTCTGCCGTCGGGTCAAAATCGTGATCTTCCGATGACAAAGAGCCAACTGAAAAGATCAAATTTAAACAAAAAAATATTTAACAGTATTTAATTAAATATATACAAATAATTTAATCACACACATACTCATACATATTACATATACATATATACATGCACACGTGCACACACAACTATATATGTATATGAAGAGTTCATTTGCAAAAACATAACTCTGTTTTTAACATTTTTCAAAAATATTTTTTTTTTTATTCTGCATTCCATGTAATATCAATCAGTTGGGTTGTTTTGATTAATAAGAACTCAAAAAATGCAGATAACACAATAAAACACACACACAAAAATTAACACAATAAAAAACATGACATGAAAATTAATAAAAACAGCTATTCATTTTTGCAAATGAACTTTAAACATGCATACATATACATACATATATATATATTTATTTATTTATTATATACATATTTATTTTTAATATTATTATAAGAGGTACTAAAGTAGGCATTAAAGACATTATCAAATAAATTTTACATTTAGAGGAAAATTTACCTGGGCTTGTACTTCCCAAGGAAGCCTGAAATTACAAAGGAAAAAAATACATGTGACGTTTATGAATTTACAGTATAATAAAGAGTAGTGGTTCACTTCCCTTACCAAAATGTTACTATAGTAACCATAACTTCCACCAAATTTCCATAGTTAGTAATATTATGGTTACTAAAAACAAAATACATTATTATGAGATACATTTCAAAATGTCTAAAAAGTTTTCAAAGTCTTTGTGATTTTGTTAACAGTTTTGTTTTGATGAAAGTGGGAGCTGAAAATAATATTACCACAGTTTTACTGAAGTAAAGCTCACTTTAAAGTACAGTTACAATAGTAATTATTTGTGAATAGCAAGGATATGAATCATAATTTACATATTAATAAAATGAATTTAATATAGACCACACAGATGACAGTCCGATGAAGATTAACGCCATTAAAATAACCAAAAACGGTCACTGACAATAAAAATTATTTAAATACCAAAATATTTAAACAAAAATAGGGTAAATTACTATTTGTATTTTTTAAACATAATTTATATTTTTAAATAATGCAAAGAACATACAACAGAAGCAGTTTGTGAGGCTCACTAACAAGCCAAAGCAATAATTAATATTTATTCAGAGCTTCCGAGTCTCTTAAACAAAATACAGCCATGATATATAATAAAACAACACAAATGTTTTATTTTAAAATAGGAGGAAAAATAAATGGTTTGATGTCGTCACTTCACAGCATCAATCCGGTACTGCAGCAATGAAAAAAAAATCACTCTGAAAGCAAACTGAAGTAAATAGTCGGAAAAACGGAGAAGTAAAAATAAGAAAAAAGCGCGGAATAAAATAAACTATCCGCCTCATGAATGACTAACTAACGTTAACCATCGCCGGGCGCTCGACGCTCAACTGAGGCTTTGGCCGCTCGCAGCTCCGCTCAGTGAGATCTGACGCCAAATACGGACGCCCGAGCGGAACGCTCGACGCTAAAAGAGGCCCCATCGACGTTTCAAACACTCATTTTGACGGCCAAAACCATTCGGATATCCACAAAACCGGCCTTTATCCAGAGATAAGACATTATTACACGTAATCAGACACAGAAAGCCCAAACTAATGCACTGTGGAAAGAGAAATTAACGACCAAAATATGACGCCTTCCCCCTATTTTCCAACTTACCTCCGCCATCTTGGTACCTTTCGGCTACTAAACTGGCTTTACGACGGAGCCCGGATTGACGTCGCGAACCAATGGCGAGAGAGTGTTCCTGGAGGTCCGCTCTGATTGGCTGACGCGTTTGAAACGCACGGCAAGCAGGGCACGGGATTGGCTGTTGACAGCGAACTGGTTGACGTCGAGATACTGTATTCCAATGGGTTTAATTACCTGAGAATTCATTAGGATGAATTAAAAATACACATATAAAGTTGTAATTTATTAGAATTGTGGGTGAATCGACTGTATATGATAAATAACGTTGTAAAAACGTATTAGAATCATCTTCAGTAAGTGACTACAATGATTTTACTTCAATCTTTAATGAACGATAAATATTGTCTATTTAAAACATAAAATCTTAAGGAAATTCAAATTAATTCAAAGCATGCCATCATTTTTTATAATTCTTAATCATACGTCTATCCACTAGAACAGATGGTGGCGCTAGTTACATGTTAAACACTTTCCAAACTTAAATACATCAAACCAGTGTTAAAGTGAAACTAATGTGATTTCATTATCATATATTTTTTAATGTTGTAAATATAATATGAATAGTCTTTTACATAATCCTGAAATTTCATACCTTATTTTCCATAACATATGGTTCATAAACAGACTTTCTAAACACAAGCATATCTTTTACCGGTAGTTTAAATCATATCTGTAGTTAAACTAAATCCCTGAAACTGTAACGTCACTTTTTTTTTTCTGCCGGTGACACATCCAAGTCTTCACCTGTTGGCTCACCTGTACAGGTGAAACAAGATTGGGTGCCGCAGTGGATGAATGCAGAACAAGAAAGTTGAGTTCTCATTTGTCACTCAAGTCTTCAGTCTGACAGCATGCACATCATTAAAGCACACAGGGGATGTTAAGATATCTTTAAAATTGAGGGCAAAAATAATTCCTACTGCAGTAAATATGCGATAATTCAGTGCGCTTTAGGAAAAAATCAGCTGTAAATGCACAATTTCTAGCTTGGTTGAATTTCATCAGCTGCAGAAATGGAGATTGAGTCAATGGTAGCAAACTGTGCACTCATAAAAGCACGAGAAGGTAAGAATATTTATTTGCCTGGTTTTCCTTGCATTTGACTAAGAGATTAATTTTTAAGAAAAAATATATTAAATGATATTACAAAGCATTTTTGGAGAATGTTTTAATGTTTTTGTTTTACTTCTAAATTTCACGCTTGTTGCGTGCCATTTCTTTGTAATTGCTTGTGAATTTTACTAATAATTTTTAAATGAAAATTGTTTCTACGCCAATTTTGTTTGTGTACACTCAAAACAATGGTGTCACTTAGTAACTACTATTAAATTTCACAATTAATTACAAATAAAGTGCAAGTAACGCATTAAATTAAGCACGACATTTTAAAGTAGAAAGGCTGAAATAGTATCTTCTTGTAAAATGTGCTCCTTTGTTTTATTTACAACTTTACAGTGATTGGGTTTTTTAAAATTTGTTAAAGTAAAAATTAAATTAAATTAATGAAATTGATTAAAACTATATAAAAATAAAAATGACATCTAATGGGTAGGCTAAATATTTTTGGGTAGTCAGCATATACTGTGATGTAACAATTAAAATAACTGCAAACAATAATTTGCTAATTATTTTATAATTATTATGATTATTATGAAAAAGAATTTCACACTGGAGTTCACTTAGCATGAACTAGAAAAGACAAAATAGTTATAAAAATAAAAATAATTGAATGTAGAAGGAGTTTTCCCTCAGTAAAGTTCACTTTTAATTACAACGAAACAAAAAGTAACAAATGGAATTGTAAAATTTTGCAGTGGAATGACTGAAATAGTATTTTCTTGTAAAATGTGCTCCAGTAATCTTTGTTTTATTTATAACTTTACAGTGATTGGATTTTTAAAATTTAGTTAAAGTAAAAATTAAATTAAACTAATGAAATTGATAAAAACTATATCAAAATAAAAATAACATTTAATGGGTAGGCTAAATACTTTTGGGTAGTCAACGTATTCCAATTGCAAACAATAATTTGCTAATTATTTTATAATTATTATGACAGATTATGGAATATAAGTGCTTAAAAAATAATTTCACACTGGAGTTCATTTAACATGAACTAGAAAAGACAAAATAGTTATAAAAATAAAAATAATTTAATGTAGAAGGAGTTTACACTCAGTAAAGTTCACTTTTAATTACAAAGAAACAAAAAGTAACAAATGGAATTGTAAAATTTTGCAGTGGAATGATTGAAATAGTATTTTCTTGTAAAATGTGCTCCAGTAATCTTTGTTTATTTACAACTTTACAGTGATTGGATTTTTTTAAATTAGTTAAAAAAAAAAAAAAATAAATAATTAAATTAAATTAAATTAATGAAATTGATTTAAACTATATCAAAATAAAAACAACATTTTATGGGTAAGCTAAATATTTTTGGGATATATAATATATTATAAAAATATATATTAATATTAATATTTTTTTTTGAATGACTAAAATAGTATTTTCTTAACAAATGTGCTCCAATAATCTGTTTTATTTACAACTTTACAGTGATTGGATTTTTTGAAATTAGTAAAAAAAATAATTTAATTAAATTAAATTAATGAAATTAATTTAAACTATATCAAAATAAAAATACAATTTTATGGGTAGGCTAAATATTTTTGGGATATATAATATTTTATATAAAATATATATTAATATTAATATTTTTTGGAATGACTGAAATAGTATTTTCTTGTAAAATGTGCTCCAATAATCTTTGTTTTATTTACAACTTTACAGTGATTGATTTTTTCGAAATTAGTAAAATAAATAAATAAATGAATAATTAAATTAAATTAAATTAATGAAATTGATTTAAACTATATCAAAATAAAAAATAAAATATTATGGGTAGGCTAAATATTTTTGGTATATATAATATTTTATAAAAAATATATATTAATATTTTTTGGAATGACGGAAATAGTATTTTCTTGTAAAATGTGCTCCAATAATCTTTGTTTTATTTACAACTTTACAGTGATTGGATTTTTTGAAATTAGTTTAAAAAATAAATAAATAAATAAATAAATAAATAATTAAATTAAATTAATGAAATTGATTTAAACTATATCAAAATAAAAATACAATTTTATGGGTAGGCTAAATATTTTTGGGATATATAATATTTGATATGTAATGACTGAAACAGTATTTTCTTGTAAAACACTCTTATACTCTTTTTACTTAAAAAAAAAACAAACATTTTTCACAGTGCAGAGGACCTATAACATACTTTTCCCTTTATACATTCATATGGATTTTCACCTAAAATCTTTTTGTTTTCATTAATTGTTGACATAAGCACCTTTTGTGTTCAGCATCTCATTCGGACACTGTGCCAAACCAAAAATTGTGATGTTTCCCAGTGTTCGGTTTAGTTCCCTGTTCCTCTGCGTGCAAAAGAAACAGCACATTCAACATATTTTCATTTGTCCTGCACCTCAAACCTGAAATACTTTGACCTCAAACAAAACCAGACACACAATGCCTTTGACGTCATACGGGCCTTGCATCACAAACAGGTCTGACTTCTTTCGCTGCGGTTAAAGGCCTGTCAGCAATCCAACTAATCTGAGCTCTAAAAATAGATTCGCGTGCTGTTTCCAAATATGCCAAAGCTGTCATGTTTTGTCAACTTCACAACTAGATAATGTTTTTCAGCACTAACTGCTCGAGTGAACAGGTTAGAAGTCATTCGATGATACTTCATTACAGAATGAAGCTGTAGTTTTTCGTTTGGGGAAGAGTATTGTGTGGGTGTAGGTGTCCGTAAGGTGTGTCCTCTCAAATCTGATATCTGTCCTCCTACAGCTTCATTCCCAATGCTATTTTTAGCACAGGCTCATATAGTAGAGGATGCCATGGATTCTTTTCAGTTTTGCTGTCAACAAACCGTCATTCAAACAGAACACACACACACACACACACCACGTGATTAATAACACATTTATGTTTCCATAACAAACATTTCTATAGTCACTTTGAGTGTAGTGCATGTCTAACTTTTTCTCAACACCAAAAGTCACCTTCTGAAGTACTTGATCGAATTATAAACATAAATATTATTATTCATAAATTAGGTTGCATAATCAATTTCTGAAAATGTAAAAAGTTCAAAGTTACGAATAGCTAAAGTACTGTAAATGAGATTATTAAATAAGTAAATCATGAAATACACAAACAAATAAATAAATCACTAAATGTAGTATTTTTTATATATATTTTGAATTAGATCTAGTTTTTATATTTAGTTTTCATTTTAATTTTAGTTCAAATTTGAGTAAATAAATCTGTGTAGTTTTTATTTATTACTTTTAGTTTGTTTAGTTTTAATTATTTTAATATTGCAAGTTTAAAAACAGAAATGTTGCCTTAGCATATAAATATATATATAAATATATATTTTTTATTACGTTAATGTTTATTTTATTTTATTTCAAGTATAATTTTTTGTGTGTGGTTTTTTGTTAACATTTAGAGGACATCTGTGAATGGCTGAAGTACTGTAAATGAGATGATTAAATAAATAAATAAATAAATACACAAATAAATCATTAAATGCAGTATTATTTTGTTATCTTTGAATTATTTTTATATTTTGTTTTCATTTTAATTTTAGTTATTTTTATTGTGCATTTTTAATAGTATTGTAAAACAAATCTATATCGTTTTTATTCATTTTTATTTATTAGTTTTAGTTTAAATTGCAAGTTTAAAAATTCTGCCTTAGCATATAAATACTTATATAAATATATATTTTTATGTTATTATTGTTAATGTTTGTTTTATTTTATTTCAAGTATCAATTTTTGTGTGTGGGTTTAGTTAACAATCAAGAACATCTGTGGATGGCTAAAGTACTGTAAATGAGATGATTAAATAAATAAATAAATAATGAAATACACAAATAAATTGTGTAACAATTATTTTGCTATCTTTGAATTAGATTTTATTTTTATATTTTGTTTTCATTTTAATTTTACTTCAAATTGTAATAATTTTTTATTGTTTTTAGCATTTTTAAAACATTTTTATGTATTAGTTTTACTTTATTCAGTTTTAGTTATTTTAATATTGAAAGTTTAACAACAGAAATGCTGCCTTAGCAAACTATATAACTATAAACTATACATTTTATTCAGTTCATGTTTATTTTATTTTAAGTATAAATTTAAAAGTCCCCTAGTTAACATTAAGGGGGCATCTACATCTATGAATGGGTAAAGTACTCTACATAAAAATAAATAAATAAACCCTGCTGTACCTATTAAATTTTTATTTAATGATATCCAAAAGTTTTTTAATAATGATTTCTACATGCTGCATATTTAGCAAATCATTCTGAACTTTATAGTTTTTTTAAAGCACCAGAATCAAGTGTTCTTTACAGGTTCTTATATTAAATTCGACTGTAAAACTCTAACAGTTTCTCTCTTTCCATTATGCAGTAGGCAACGGTGGGAACCGCAAAGGAAGGAGTCGAAAATGGAAGGAATTTCTGCGTTTACCGCACATAAACGAGTGCAAAGAGCTGGAGGAAACCATCGGTGAGACGTGGTTCAAGCTTAGTTTTAACAATGCTTTAATTCCTTGCAGCGGAGTTTATATACAGTGACACAGATGATGCACATGAACACCATAACTTTGGAAAAGCATCAAATTATCAATACTGCAAATGAATAATGTTAAGACAATGTCCTTTAACTGCAGTAATATGTTTGCATTTGATTGCATGAATGCACTGTGTTATTTTCTGTCCTTCAGAGCGAGATTATTACAGTCTGTGTGTCAACCAGCCCATCGGAAAACGACTCTTCAGGCTTTTCTGTGCAACCAAATCTGATCTGCAGCACTGCATCAGCCTGCTGGATGAAACGGTATGATCTTCTGCCAGATAAATACAGTGACTAAATGTAAAGCTAATAATTCATTAAATCGAATGCAGCATTAAAATAAATTAAACAGACCTGAAAAAAATAATAATATATATATATATATATATATATATATATATATATTTTTTTTTATTATTATTTTTTTTTTTCACATCAACTCAATCTCTGAAATGTCATGAACTCAATCGCTGCGAGTTAAACGTGCATTTGGAAATGCAAACATGCACATTCATGTAATTTCTAGCATTTTTGCGGACAGCATTTCACCAGTATTACACAAAAAAATAGAAGCTTGAGGGTTTTTAAAGTGAAGAATTTAAGACATACATATTTGTATTGTAACTTAGTGTTAGCTGGTTCTTTAAAAAGTGAACTTAATGTTAAAAGCCTTAGAAAATAATATTTCATCTGTTACACATTTTATAAAATGTTACTTGGCATTTATAAATCGCTGGTGTAATACACAGTAAAATGTGTGTTTTTAATTAATTAATTAATTAATTACTATATATATATATATATATATATACACTACCGTTCAAAAGTTTGGGGTCAATAAGACTTGTAATAGTCTTTAAAGAAGTCTCTTATGCTCATCAAGGCTGCATTTACTTGATTAAAAATATAGAAAAAAAAAACAGTAATATTGCAAAATGTTTTTACAATATAAAATAATGTTTTTTATTTTAACATACTTTAAAATAGAATTT
>JAHKKF010529451.1:0-12705 GCA_019740295.1 Labeo calbasu | reverse complement strand
ATAAAATGATAAAACTTCAAATCTAAAATAAATAATTGAAAAATAAAAACAATAAAATAAAACACTTACTAAATATTAGATCTAAATAAAAATCCAAATAAGAAAGTAAAACTAAGATAAATAATTAAAAAATAAAAACAACCACAGTGCAAGTCTTACTAAAATGAATAAAATCATTAAAAAATAAATAAATAAATAATTAAAAAATAAAAACAACCAAACCATTAAACCATGAAAATGTGAAATTAATATAAATACTGTTTTAAAAAAACACCATAACATAATTATATCATAAATAATCATTTTATAATACATACTTTTAAAATAAACACAAACAAACATAAATAAATTTAAAAAAAAATTAATAAAATTATAAAACTGCAAAACAATAAAATAAAATGCTTACTAAACATTCAAACAAAAAAATCAAAATTAAAAACAACCACAGTGCAAGTCTTACTAAAAATAAATGAAATCATAAACATGTAAAATTTAAATAAATCATACAAAAATAAATCAAAATAAAACACTCACAATAAAAAATTAATCATAAAATTATACAATTTAAATAAATCACATTTGAAGAAAAAAAATAAACAAAACAAAATGTTATCTTTACCTTTTTTTTGTCAAAAAAACATAAACTGACATTAGAGAACCGTAAATGTGCAAATGTTTTGTTTGATTATAGAAATAAAATCTCAGAAAATATAACATTTCCACAAATAGCTAAAAATATAAAGTAAATAATTTAGGTCAAAGGGGTTCCACTTTTATATATATATATTTATATTTATATATATTTATCCTGCATTTCTCAGTACACGCATACAAACTACACTATATAGTTTCAACTCAATTGGCCTTTTGACAGGAAACAGAAAAATGTGTGCATTTGCTTTAAAAGCCAAACCTGACAGAATAGTGCTATCAGGTGGAAAATAGTACAAAATTAAAAACAGTGAAAATGTTGAAGCCTTGCCAACAGATTGAAAGCCTATTAAAAAAGAAAGCATGATTTTATGGTTAAATGGCACTGGGAATTAAATACTGTGGCTTTAATGGCTTTCAATTGAGAGAGAGCGTGCAAATATTTTTATAGATTCATAAAATTGATGACATTTTTTGTACTTAAATAGATTCATAAAATAGATTCATGAAAGTGAAATAAACAAAGATTAACATTACTGAAAGAACATTTGTTCTTAACTAATTTAGAATTGAATATGCAAATATTGAAACTGCAAATTTACATGACGTCTTCCAGAGATTTGTCACTTTTTACATATTCATATACATATTACATATATCAGTAGAGAATCAGAAGATTCAGCAGGTCTGGACTGAAGGATTTTCTTTCTCTCTGTGTCTGTGTTAGTGTGGGAGAAATGAAAGTCAGACAGCGTCATATGTGCGAGCGCGTGGGTAAACGGCAGCTCCTCCAGGACGCCGTCAGCCGCGCTGCTCATTTCAGGGGTTTTATGGGTTGCTGAAGCTCTGGAGGACGACGGCCACTTTCCTGACTGTCACAGTCGCTGTCTGACGCTCCTCAACACTCACGTCCCTACAGACGCTGCCCGTCTCTCTGCTCCTCCATTTATCCTCCATCTACCCGTGTCTGTCTTTTCCTCTGGTTCTGGCCATTTCTCACTGTGCGCTTTATTATTGATTTATTGACTGTGAAATGGGCTGTGAACGGTGTTGCATAGTGACTGAAACGTTCTGCAAATACCACGTGCGAATTGTAGTCAGATTGCATTTTTTCATAAAAACAATAATACAAAACTTTTTTCTCATAAATTACTAATTAAGAAAAATACAATAAATTCATTTTTAAAATAAAATAATGTTATTATGCACATAATATTTTGTTTATATATATATTTAGTAATATAAATACTAAAAATTAAAAGTTTATCTGTGTCCTTATTGCTCTGGTTAAATGAGAAGATGATGTAAAGGAATTAGGCAGAGGTATTAAAAACAAACAAACAAATAAATAAATAAATATGTAAATAAATAATAATTTGGTACTTGACAAAATATATTATATTGTATTATATTATATTATATTATTATAAATATATTATTAATAAAATACTTGAAAATGTGGACTTATTTTATTCCGGCTAGTTGCCAAAGTAACAAAGTCACATTTCTGATTTCTGTTTAATAAAATAAATTAAAATAAAATAAACTGAAACTAATAAATAAACATTAATAAAAGCTATATAGATATTTCAAAAAGTAAAAAAAAAACCTTAAACTTGAAACAAAATGGACATAAGTTATATAGAGATTAAAAATTAACAAAAAACAATGAAATTACTAAAATATTATTTAACATTAATTAACAAACTATACAGATATACTGAAACTATATTGAAATAAACATTATTAAAAACAATATAGACAATAAAAATGAAATAAATAAAAAATAAAATAAAAACTATCAAACAAATACAAAATTGCTAAAACCTGAACTTAAATTAAAGTGAAAATTTAAAATAAAATCTAATCAAATTCTGTTTTTTGTGGGTTTTTTTGAAAACATTTTCAGAATTTTTGATTAAAAATTGTTTTAGTATTATTATTTTATTAAATAAATAAAAATGCAATCACATTTTCATAAAATATAGGCCTAAATATAAACATTTTTTATTTTAAAAAATGAATTTATCTATTTTTTTATTCTGTTTTTTAATTCTATTTCTATTTTATTCTATTTTTTAAATTAGTGATTCTGTCAGAATCCCAGAATGCTAATCAGATTAGGTGAAAAAAAGAACATGTATAAAAACGAACAATTTTGCTCAATATTTGTGCTTTAATACCTTTTTTTAGAGTTTGGTTCAGTTCTGTAAGTTATGTGACCTTTTTTTCCCATAAATTACTAATTTCAAAAAAATAGAATGATACATTTATTTTAAAATAAAATGTGTTTATATATATTTATTAATATACCAAAAATGTATAATATGTGTGTGTATGTATAGGTTTATATTTGATCAAAATATGATTCTATTTTTTATTTATTTAATAATTACTAATAAATAAAGTTAATAAATATTTATTTTAAATATGAATAAATAGAACAATAATAAAATACTAATTAAAATATTCATTTCTGAAAAAATATTTAAAAAGTAATTTAATTTATATTATTTATCTTTTCATTAAACATTTTTTCTGCCTATATTTGTATTTTATTGCTGTTTTGTTTATTAGCGTGTGCTTTTAAAAAGCTGTTTTTAATTATTATATTGTTAAATAGTTTTTTTAAAAATTGTGAGTGAAAATTTTAAATGGAAATATCATCTGTGAAACAATTCAGCTCCATTTACAACCCATTTTCCTCCTAATGTGAGTGTATACTCTTCATCTTGACCCGATCAGATTTAAAACAGGCTACAAATATCATGAAAAACAAAAAAATACATCAGCACCAATTTAAATAATCATCATTAATGAGGTCTGTCCTCATCAAAAACCCGTCGTATGACTTTGGAAGGCTTGAAATGTATTGCAAACATCATCTGAATACTGTTGTGATATTTTAATGGTGTTGTTTGATGCTTGTTTTTGTATGGAATGGAGCTGCTTAAAGATTCATGAATTTTGCTTTGCGTTCGCAGAAGATTCAGAGCCATCGTGGTTTGGAGTGACATGACGGTGAGTAAATGATGACAGAATTTTATTTTTGGATGAACTAAGACTCTTTTCCACAATATTTGCTTCTCAAATCACATTATAAAGCTCAGAAAGAGTCTGACTGTCATTCCTGGTGCAATCAAACCCAACATGATGGATGGATTATGAGACGATCACTGTTAAAAACAAGCCAGCAGAGCAGATCTGTCCTATTAATACATCTGTCACTCAATTACCAGCTGAACGCTGCAGTCGAGAGATTATTATTATTTTATACATCATTTTCACATTACCACGTCAGTGCACTCACTTCACCTGAGCTTTAAATCACAGCTAACAAAACTATATTCTAAGAATGCTTCGCTAATGGACCCATTCATTTATAAAATTGCTACTTAAAATCCTTTAAAGCCAACTTACTCTTTTCCTGTTTAAACTACTACTTCTTCTTCTTCTTCTTCTTCTTCTGAGATTACATTTTAAAGTGTTTCTCCTCCTAGACCTTTAAAGCTACAGCCACCAAACTCAGCCCAGACCTTCAGACTGGTCTGACTTGGGTTGCTATATTTTTTCAGACTGATCCGGCTTACGGTTTTCTTAAACCAGACTATCAAAACCACCAAAAATCCCATAGACTTTCATTGACAGAATGCACAAATGAGCCAACACTATTCAAACTCATGCTAATCGTGCTAGTAACATGCTAATCATATGCTATAAACATGCTAGTAACTGACTAATCATGCCAGCAACAAGATAGTAACGTGCTAATCATGTTAGAAACATGTTAACAACATCCTAATCATGCTAGAAGCAGGCTAGTAACTTGCTAATCATATGCTATAAACATGCTAGTAACTGACTTATCATGCCAGCAACATGCTAATCATGTTAGAAACATGTTAACAACATGCTAATCATGCTAAAAGCAGGCTAGTAACTTGCTAATCATGGTAGCAACATGATAGTAACAGGCTAATCATGCTAGAAACATGCTAGCAACATGGTAACAACATGCTAATCATGCAAGTAACTTGTTAATAATGCAATCAACATGCTAGTAACATGCTAGTCATGCTATAAACATGCTAGTAACTGACTAATCATACCAGCAACATGCTAATCATGCTAGAAATATGCTAGTAATGTACTAATCAAGCCAGCAACATGCTAATCATGTTAGAAACATGCTAACAACATGTTAATCATGCTAGAAACAGGCTAGTAACTTGATAATCATGGTAGCAACATGATAGTAACATGCTAATCATGCTAACAACATGCTAATCATGCTAGAAGCAGGCTGGTAACTTACTAATCATGGTAGCAACATGCTAATCATCAGAAACATGCCGAACATTCTAGTAACTTGTTAATCATGCGATAAACATGCTAGTAACATGCTATTCATGCTATAAAATGCTAGTAACTTGCTAATCATCTTATAAACATGCTTGAAACTTTCTAATTATGCCAGCAACATGATAGTAACATGTTAATCATGCTAGAAACATGCTAGTAACTTACTAATAATGCTAGAAACATGTTAATAACTTTGCTAATCGTGTTAGAAACATGTTAGTAACTTACTAATCATGGTAGCAACATGCTAATCATCAGAAACATGCCAAACATTCTAGTAACTTGTTAATCATGCGATAAACATGCTAGTAACATGCTAAATAACATTCTATTCAGGCTATAAAATGCTAGTAACTTGCTAATCATCTTATAAACATGCTTGAAACTTTCTAATTATGCCAGCAACATGATAGTAACATGTTAATCATGTTAGAAACATGCTAGTAACTTACTAATAATGCTAGAAACATGTTAATAACTTGCTAATCGTGGTGGCAACACGCTAATAGTTAGAAACATGCTAACAACATCCTAATCATGCTAGCAACATGATAGTAACATGATAATCATGCTAAAAACATGCTAACAACATGCTAATCATGCTAGAATCATGTTAACAACATGCTAATCATGCTAGAAACATGCTAGTAGCAACATGCTAGTAACTTGTTAATCATGCTAACAACATGCTAATCATGTTAGAAAAATGCTAGTAACTTGTTTAACCATGCTAAAAACATGCTACCCTAGCAACCCTGCCCTAGTTCTCTGAAGATTTGAAACATCAATTTTTTTCAGCTTTTAAAAACAGTATTTTAAAATGGAACATTCCACTGTATCATTTTGCAAACATTGTAATAATGTTACTTTTGAATGTTCTCTGAACGTTCTGAAACAAGTAGCAACATTTAAAAAAGACATTAAACAAACGTCCAACTAAAACGTTTCAGAAAAGGCTGGGTTAGCCGGGGCTCCAGATTCTCTCATGTGTCTCCTTCATTATCTCAAACCGAGCTGTTTGGTTGGCTAATCTTCATTTAAAGCACTATACGCATTTCAGTCCATCTGGATAACAGACTGTGACAGGACTAGGACAGTTTCTGCAGACGAACAGACGATTCCCATTTACTTCTCAGCCTTTTAGGGAGGGAAACTCCCTTCGAAATGATCGTATTACCTCTCTAGATGCTATAAAAACCAACAGATATTTCCAAAGCCGCTCTCCACGGGTTTGCAGCGTCGCAACGGTGAGCGTGTGGCATTTCATCAAACTGCTCATTATGAATAAGCAGTAAATGTAGGAAAGCTCTTCACAGACCTTTGACCTAAAAGTTCTTTCACCTGAAGCTGCGCGATCACGTGTCTGTGAACAGCGTCGGGTCCGAGTCTGATTATGCTTGACCTTATCAGCGGCTGCACACATGTGGCCTTAACGGACTTAATTAAGCACGGCGTGATGGATTTACCTGTCACGCTTGGCTTCAGGCCACCGCAAAGTTTATCTGTGCCCTTATGAGGGAGTTTATTGCTCTGGTTAAATTTAGGAAGTGGAACAAGTCTTTCAGATAGTAAAACAGAGGATGAAGAGCACCAAATCACAAAGACAGAGATAAAGAGAGAAGATCTGATCCAAAACTTATAGAAATGAGTGAAAAAAAGGCACTAAGAAGATTCTAGGCAACAATAAATAAAATGTAACTTGAAAAAATAAAAGTTAACTGAAATTAATTAAATAAAAATAAAAGTAAAATTTTTACATTTTATTCTAAAGTACTAAATGACTGAATAAAAGCCATTTTTATATACACTAATAAAAAATAAATAATAAAAACAACTAAACATTACTAAAACTTGAACTAAAAAAAACTATATAGACAAAACATCAACAACAAAAAAACAATAAAAATATATAGATTTAAAAAGAAAAAAACAACAAAATTACTAAAACTAAAATTACTAAAAATTAATAACATTAATAAAAAACTATATAGACATAAAAATCTAACAACAAACTTACTAAAACTTCAAATAAAATTAACAATAACAAACTATATAGACACATAACAAAAACAACACAAGTACTAAAGCTTGAACTAAAAGGAACAATAATAGCTATATAGACATAAAAATAACAAAAAACAACAAAATTTCTAAAACTTGAACTAAAATGAACATTAATTAAAAAAAACTATATAGACATCAATAACAAAAAAGCAACAAAATTAAAAAAAAAACTTGAAATAAAATCGACATATAGACATAAAAATAACCAAAAAACAACAAAATTACTAAAAATTGAACTAAAATAAACAATAAAAACTATATAGATGAAAAATGTCAAAAAAGCAACAAAATATTAAAAAAAACTTTAAATAAAATCAACAAACAGACATAAAAATAACAAAAAACAACAACAAACACTTGAACTAAAATAAACATGAATGAAAACCATATAGACAAATAAGTCATTTAAAAACAACAAAATTACTGAAACTTGGACTAAAATGAATGTTAATAAAAATATATAGACATAAAAATGAACAAAAAAGTAACAAAATTATTAAAACTTCAAATAAAATCAACATAAAAAAAATTACTAACACTTGAACTAAAATAAACATTAATAAAAACTGTACAGACATAACAAAAAAGCAACAAAATTACTAAAACTTGAAATAAAATCAACATTAATTGGCATAAAAATAACAAAAAACTAAAATAAACAATAAAAACTATATAGACAAAAAATGACAAAAAGCAAAAAAAAAAAATAAAACTTGAAAAAAATTGACAAACAGACAAATAATGAAAAAACAACAAAATTACTAACACTTGAACTAAAATAAACATGAACGAAAACTATATAGACAAATAAATTATTTAAAAACAATAAAATTACTGAAACTTGGGCCAAAATAAACATTAATAAAAAGCTATATAGACACAAAAAAAAAATACTTAAAAAAGCAACAAAATTACTAAAACTTTAACTAAAATAAACATTAATAGGCATTAAAAAAATAACAAAAAACAACAAAATTACTAAAACGTGAACTAAAATAAATGTTAATAAATATTAATAAAAACTTACTCTCGTATATAAACGAAAAAATAAAGTGAATACGGAAAATGTAATTACTTTGAAAATGTAACTAATCTGAAATATTTACAAAAATGATCTCTGAGCATCATAAAATAACACTTCTACTAAAATACATAATTATGGTCAAATGCAGTTTTGTTTTGTGCTTTTTGAAAGCATTCCTAGAAAACAGTGTGATGAAAAAATAAATGAATGAATGAATAAACATCCGAGAACATAAATAGTTCAATCTTATTAAAAATGGAAAGTTTTGCTCAGTATTTGTTTGTGTTTTAATGCTTTTTGTACAATGTGGTTAATTATTTCAGTTAAGCAATTGCTTAATCGTTATGTGACAAATTGCTTGTGACGTTTTCCATTTGTAAGTTCCTTTAAATTAAAGTGTCCTGTAAATGAGTAAATGAAAAAAAAAACAGTGACTGTGTGGTACATTTTACAAAATTGTATTGGATTTAAGTTAATCTGCAAATATGAACCCATGCAGGTGAAAAATAAGCTAATATTCTTGTAAAAATGAACAAGTGTAATTGACTTCAAATGAATAACTCAAGTTGCTGGGTAAGGTTAGCCAAACGTGTGTTGTGTCCTATATTTATACAGCAGCGGAGCTAAAAATAAACCGAAATTGGGTTGTTTTAACAGTATTTTTAGCTTAGGAACACGTTAGTCGCAAAATCTATGGAAATAAATGCGGGTTGCATCTTCTGTTTCTATGCATCATTGCCCATGAAGAGCATTTCAGATGGAAGATTGAGGTTTGCACTACAAAAACACTTTAAAACAAGTGCACGCCACTTTCTAGGGCGTAAGGTAAGGTTTTATAGTTTTCCGAAGGGTTCAAGTGCTTGGATTTGATTTGTCAAGTGTGTTTGTGTGTTTGCTGGATTTCATAAGCACGCTGTGTTTTGTAGAAGCGTTGAAGCGAGGGGGCTCTCGGTCTCTCACCAGCTGTCCTTCAGAGCTTCAGGAGACTTCAGCACAAAGACAATCATTTACACGCTCTAATTGAACTTGAGTGAATTACGTAGAAATGGAAAACTGTGATCTTGCAAGCTTTACTAATAAACCAGTGTTCTTCAGATTCAGATGATGAAGTCAACATGAAATCACCACTGACTATGTTTGCTGCTTAATGCACATTTTTCTGTTATTGTGAGCAATACAGTGAATTTTAGTTTGTTGTCATACTTTTTCATCAAAATCGAATAACTCGCTCTATTTCAGAGTCTCTCAGTCGCCTGCCATCCAACATTTTATTTAGTTTATGCAGTTTTTATCAAGAATATTCTGTTTCACTTGGAAATATGACCTTATTGAAATGCAGTTGGTTGCCAGTGTTATTAGTTTACTAAGTTTACTAAAACTGAAACTGAAAATGTAATTGTCCCTATAGCAATAATTTGCTCTTTTTACTTTAACAGTAATTTCTCAAATATTTATTACAATATATACTAATAAATCGAACATTGACTTCAATTAAGCTACAAACTTCATCATAATGCACAATGTTTCATATAACATGTATTTTGAGCTGCAGCTCGTCATATTAATGGAGTGTTTTCACTTACCTCACCTGAATATGTTTGTAGACTTGTGTTGGATGTTCTTTGAAATAAAAATATTGATATTCTATTTTTAAACATTATTCTTTTTCTGTTTATTTCAGCTAATGTCATAAAACTAGCGAGCTAAGCCAGTAGTATTACTGACAGTGTCGTGTAAACATGACTGAAGACGCTAAAAGCGGAGGAACAGACAAACCGAATCAATTGAGTGAGTCATTTACGCTGGAACCGCTTCGATCATTCAGTTCAAGTGATTCACTAACAAAAACCAGATCAAAAGAGCCGTGATGATTTTAAAAAGCACGTAGTAATGAATGAAACGGAGCTTTTCGAAACTCCGAAACAGTTAAACCACTGTGTGTCATAATGATTCGCTGTTTCGAAGTGCACCAATCGGATCGCAAATCATTTGATTCAGATCGGGTCGGGAGTTCAAATCGCGTATAGCGAATCATTTAATTCAGATCGGAACTTTGGAGTGGTTTGGCGAATCATTTGATTCTGATCGAGTCGGGAGTTTAAATCGCGTGTAGCGAATCATTTATTTCAGATCGGAACTTTGGAGTGGTTTGGCGAATCAGTCGGTAGTTCAAATTGCGTATAGCGAATTTGATTCAAGTAGAGTCGGGTGTTCAAATTACGTATAGCGAATCATTTGATTCAGATCGGAACTTTAGAGCGGGTTCGCGAATCATTTCATTTAGATCGGAACCTAGAGAATCATTTGATTTAGATCGGAACTAAGCGAATCATTTAATTCCGATCAAGTCGGGAGTTTAAATCGTGTATAGCTAATCATTTGATCCAGATCGGGTCGGGAATTCGAATCGCGTATAGCGAATCATTTGATTCAGATCGGAACTTTAGAGCGGGTTCGCGAATCATTTGATTTAGATCAGAACTAAACGAATCATTTAATTCAGTTCCAACACACAAAATCACAAGGCAAACATAAGAGCAACATTGTACATCTCAAAGCATGTGAAACAAAACAATAACAACAAGAAAACACAAAAAATATATTTAATTTTAAAAATAAATGAATAAACAAACAAAAATATAAACAAAAATCTGGCTCTAAACCTCACTTTTCTTTATTCAGAGTTGATCTAGACAAGTATATGGAAACTATCCAAAGCTCTGTTAATCCCAACGCAGTCTTTGCATCTCTATATTAATACACTTTTACTATAATAAAACTGGTTAATTTTCTTAATTTTCCTATATTCTCTTCTGAGTAGTCAAACAATCCAAAAAACATCTTTGTAACAAAAAAAAAATCACTTGCAAAATTATATCAGATGAACATTAAAAACATCTGACCAAAATGTGTCTGTGTGTTTCACTGGCAAACAAGTGAATAAATCTTCAATTTATTTTCCATTTAGTCAAATGCAAAATGACATTATAATTCTGTATATGCTATTTAATGTGCCTTCGTTAGGAATATAAATTTGAGCACAGATTAGAAAAGCAACAGCAGGTTCCACAACTTGTTTTTCTGCTGTTTTTTCTAGTCGGGCGTCTCACCTGCTGAATCTGATTCCATTAGTTGTGTCAGCGTATGAAGACAAATACACAGGAAAATAAGTGAGCAGGTAATTAATTTAATCAGTGTGTAGGAGCCACAGGGAGTCATTAAATGAACCGCTGCAGAGAGAGAGAGAGAATGAAATAAACAGAGGAGGAGAGACAGAGACGGTGTTGTCTGACAATATCATCATCTCAGCCGAGCTCTTAAGAGACGAAGATGTGAAAGGTCGTGTCGGTGACTCCAGCGTCTCACCTGAGAGTCAATCTGAGCTCTCAGTGTCTCTGTGATCCACGGGTCACTCCTAAATGTCATACAGCACTTCATCATGAGAGAAAAATAGAGGAACACTTAACATGATTCCAACTTACAGACAAATTCCTATGGAAAGAGTAAAAAATCAATACTTGAAATTCATTCACTGTGTTTACAAAAACATGCTGAGTTACTAGTAATCTTCTTTTATTGTTACAAGTGCATGAAATAAAGTGTTCAGTGCATTTATAACCCACAAATATTACATATTTATGTATGGATCAATCAGTCAATTTAAGTTAACTCAACTGGAAGTTGACAAATGGAGAGGAGAAGGAAGAAAAAATTACAATAGAGCATTATTAGCATTAATAAAATAAATAAATAAAGCAAATAAATAATAAAAAATAATTTTTAAAAATACTAGTTTGACATCAAACATCAGGGGGCGCTAGAGTTTACTTCAGATGAGTTATCAGGGTTGCATGTTGACGTTTAACCAACTTTGGTAACACTTTACAGTAAGTTATAAACTAACAATAATCGTATTTTCCATCCAGTGATGTTTTTTTTTAATTTATGTAATTATTTATTTATTTATTGCAACAAAAAAGCATCAAAATGTTAACTAATATAACTGATGGAAATGTCATTATATTTATTTTTATACTTGAAATTCATTCACTGTGTATACAAACAGTTTACATGCTAGGTTACTAGTAATATTTTGTTGTTACAAGTGCATAAAGTGTTCAGTGCATTTAAAACCCACGGGTCGTTCTTGAACGGTTCGTTCATTTTGAACGAATCTTTAATACGACTCGGGAGGGACGAGTCGTCTCGGGGAGTGATTCGTTCAGTCGCGCATGCGCAACATCCTATTAGGTTCTGTACTGGAATTAGTTCACCTGTTTTGAGTCTTCGGGTTTTTCGAGTCGTTCGTTCATCTTATGGGGCTGTCACGCGAAGCTGATTTTGCTAAAATGAACAAAATGACTCGAAAAAAGATTCGTTCATTTTTCTGAACGAGACTCAAAGGTCTGAGTCGGTAAAATGATCCGAACTTCCCATCACTACTACGAATCACATTTTTGAATCACCACAAGTTCATCGTCTGTGTACTGAGTATGGCGAAAAACTTCATCTTATTTTCTCCTACAACTTCAGAATCGTCCGACATCGTTGTACCTTTTTGTTTGTAAACAGCGTTTGACTTACTTGCACTTTCTTAGTCTTTG